>APFE030551006.1:298502-327924 GCA_000404065.3 Pinus taeda
GTTCGATGAATTCTAACTATGAGAAGGTTAGGAATTTTTCAATCAAACAAAACGAACTCAAGCAATCAAACAATCTAATGCAACTAATGGTAAGGAAACGAAAATTTTCTTTTGAAAATACAAATCAACGAAATGTCCTTTTCCTTTTAACTATTAAATGCAAAAGATACTAGTTTGATTTTCTTTTCAATGGCACAAAATGTTTAAAATGATTTTGAGAGACAGCTACACCGAGAAAAAGAAATAAAATCACCCGATGAAAAGACAACAAAGTCCCCAAGACACCAAAGTAGTTTTCCAAATCAAAGGAAAAACTAAGGTTAATGAGCTATGTGATCTAAGCTCAACAAGACAAAAAGGAATTCAAAGGAGGAAGGCAATCGCTTGGAACACAACCAAAACACTTTCAACAATCACCGAGCAAATGCAAGGGAGTAATTAGAGAGTCGACTGACCCAATAGAAGACCAAAAACACCTAAGGGAGGCTCGACACACAAAGCCACTAGATGCCCTAGGGCTAGAAATGTGAAATCGATAGAAGAAGGCAAACACTGAAAGGGTAAAGGTAATCTATGCAATCGTAATTTATGCACAATTCACTTGAAAAGTGTGAAAACGTAATCTATGCACAAATGAGAATTCTAATTATGCAAGAGAATTCTCAAACACAAGATGATTCTAATGTAATCTAAGAACCAATCAAGTGCAAATCAAGAAAATTGGGTGAGATTTCCAAAGATGAAAAAATAAAAATACTCAAAGGCGATTAACACTCATACCCAATTTAGCCCCCCTCGCTGAATGAGGGGGAATTTTTTTGCAAAAACAAAAGCAAAAGATGCAAAATTGTGAAGAGACTGAGACAAACCTTCAAGTAATGATCAAAGGAAATCAAATTAAGGATTTCTCAAAAGAGAGACTCAAAACTAGTCAAACAAGACTCCCACAAACCAAGCAGCGAAAGCGAAGAGGAAGATACAAAACAAGCTAGAAGTGAATCACTCGAAGCATAGAATACCAAACTTTCACAACCACTAGATGAGTGTGGAAAACAACCAAAAAGTTGACTGGATTATCAAACCACAACTTCCCATAGAAGGCTCGACCTGCAAAGCCACTAGGTGTTCTAGGGCTAGGATACAAAATCGATAGAAATAAGCAAACAACTGAAGGATAAAAGTAATAACCAGTCACACAAAGGTATAACACACTTCCAAAAGCTGCAAAAGATATAGAAAAACAAAAATTTGAGTTTAAGGAGCTTTCAACTAACAAACTGGCAAAATTCACAAAGCTGGCGCGACTGTAAATCTTCAACTTGCGCTATTTAGGAATTGGCACGAGTTCCTGTTGTGCAACATGCGCCAACTAGCGCGACTGTCAAAGGAAAAAACGCGCCAACCGTGTTTGCTGACCCAAAAAATAAACGAGACAAACCAGGGTCGGGCCAACAATGCTCAGAAGGATCAAACAGCAAATAACAATTTTAAAAACTGACCCAGAAAGCTCATTAACTCAGGCAAGCAAGAGAAAACTAACATGCAAGACAAACTCCAAATAGCTTTTCCCAGCGGAGTCGCCAAATTGTTGAATAGTTAAATCCCCTCTGCAGACAGAGGCGATCCCACTAGCCCAGAATGGGTCTAGGAACAATCAATCAATGCTACTCTGCAAGTTCCTAATTGCAATTACAAAGTGGGTAATGGGCACCTACTTGGATTCCAGCGCTATTTGTTTGATGAAGAGATGCCGCTCTCACTCCTTCGCTCTAGTCGGTCATGATCCTCCACTATCCTCGTGGATGGACACCTGCACATGCAAAGAGAGAACAAACACAAGCATGAAATCTAGTAAAAGCAACTATACATCAGTCAGAAAGGATGTAATTCACATTAACCATCATGAGAAAAATGAGAATGGAACCATAACAGTAGTCATCTATTAATGAATAATAGGCAGAGAAAGATACAACCAAGGTTCTGACGTTGAACCTATTCTCTGGCTGGGCGAGCAACTATGTATGCTGCAATAGACCTTCTCTCTCTCAGGATTCCGACAGCATAACCTCCTTATGCTTCAAGACTCATACTATCACTCAAGACAAGCATAATCACAACTAGCATTACTCCAGAACTCCCTTCAGAACTCCCAGAACTCCTAGAACTCTCGAACTTCCCCAACTAGCTTGTCTAATGCATGAGGACAGACTTTTATAAATGGAGAAGGGAGGAAGATTCAATGCACCAGGACGCCCATTGTGCATCAACATTATCTCCGAAAATCTACTGAGGATAGATGATAACTCTCGACCTCTATCAGATGGATTTTTCCCTCAAAAGACTTCATGATCTGAAAGGAAAAAACATATGGGTGCGCGTTTGCCAAAAATCATTACCAAACTTAGTTGGCGCGAGTGTTGTTCTAGGACAGAGCGCCAATGGGCGCGCCCCTTTTTGAGGATCTCAGTGATTGGCGTGGGTAAGACACTGTGTACCTGCGCTAATGGAAAAATGGCAGTTTTCAGGGATAATTTGCAGAAGGTGTCTTCAAGGAACATGAAGTACATACTCAGGGGAACATAATGCAAGTGTTTTTAGGCTATGTCACTACTCACAGGTCCCGGAATGTATCCTCCAATGTACGAAAACAGAGGTAATAGGGACGGTGACCAATGGTGACAAATTACTGTGTAACACCCACAAAACCTTGATGACGTCATCATGATGTTACCTGAGCCACGTGGCGGCCTATAGGATTTCCACGTGCCAGATTCTGATTGGCTGCCTGAAAAGGAATATTCCCTAGAATATTCCAAAGAATATTCTTCAAAATATTTTTTTTTTTTAATATTTTTTTAAAAAATATTCAAAAATTAAGGGTGATTGGGCGATTTTGTTTTTGGCATAACTTTCTCATACGACGACCGTTTTTCAAACCGTTTGTAGCGACAGAATCAGGAGGACAAGCTCTATCCGGTCATTTAGGTTCAACCTAGTTTTGAGCACCTTCATTTTTGACCATTTTACGACACTTGGTCCTGAGCTCCTGATCACACCTCCCAAATGAGAAGGCTTTTGGTCCCCAAAAGCTCACTGAATCTCTGATCTGAACTGTACAAAACTTGAGGAACAGAAATATCCTCTTCCATTCAGCCAAAAGAGCATACTGATACCAAAATGTCCTGCCTTGCCAACTGTCGTCATGGTGACGTTTCGCTGCAAGCCAAGTACTCGTCGAATCCCGACCAAGTTCTTTCGCTAGACAAATCTAAAATTGCAGGAACCAGCAATGAAACTTGCTGATATATGAGCTAAAACATTCCTCTAAACATGTGGGCTTGCCAACTGTCACGATGCCCATCCATGGCACCTCCGCTCCAGAAGAATAGCTGCCTCCCAAATGAGAAGGCTTTTACAAAGATGAAACACTTCATCATTTCTCCTCTTTACAATCTTGGAGATCAAATTAACTTTTTCTAAGTCAATATTACATTACATGCATGGTTAAAAACAAAGTAATCAACCCTTCAAGTTAATCACACATACATGTTTAAAATACAAGGAAATCATCATGATCCCTATGCTCATGCATATCATTCTCAAGCATGCAGTTCATATTTCAACTTTCTCTTAAGTACAATCAAAAGTAAAATATCCTCGATCACATGTACATGTACTTTCAAAGCTGAAATGAATATAAATTTCGCTGCGATAGAGTGAGTCTCATACTCAGCTTTCATCTTCATCGCGAAATTTTTACAACACATAAAAAAAAAAAACATGCATATATCCAAAGTTTGTATGTACGAAAGGAGTATGTCTTACTGTGTCAAGAAGTCCATCCACTTCTTACCAAGCCACTTCAATAGCAATTTTTGTTGCAACAATAGTTCTTCATGTGAATCTTCCACCTCGATAATGGAATCCATAGATCCACTTGCACCAATGTTTTTGTCCTCAAGCTGCATGTGCTTTGGACGACTTGTTGGATGCAAGGTCCAATAATGAGAAATGTGATGTCCCTTCTTTTGACAAAATTTGCAACTTTCAAGCACTTTCTGAGAAATTTTTCTTTGCCTCTCCTGCTTCCTGTGTGCTTTCTTTTTCAACTAGCATCTTGAAGCAACATGGTTAAATCCACCAAAAAATGCGCAACAAAAATTCCTCTTTTGTTGCATAGAATTTCCATCCTTTTTGTCTTTGAGAGACGATGAACTAGTAGAGGAGACAACTTTCCTTTTCAAACTTTCATCATTGTGCTTGTCTTGAAAATTGTTTACATTTTCATGCTCGCCATAAGCGACATGTTTACCTTCTACTTGCTGCAATGATGGCTTAAAACAATGGCAATCATCCTTAAAGCAATTTTGGCATATATTCATTTGAGAACTTGGGATAAAGGTTCTTTTTAAATTTGCATCACATGCATTCAAGGATTTGAATTCTTCACCATTAAACTGTTCATATCCAAGACCAACATTCTTGGGTCTCTCCACAACTGAAATAGGATCAACCATGCCTTGTGCATTGCTTGCCCCAAACCTTTGCTTCTTGATGCCCATCTAACATTATTGGACGCCATACCTCTTGTATGTTTTTCAAAAGAACCAACACACTTTTCAATTGAGGGAATTGAAGACAAGTTTGAATGATTTACCTCATCCTCATGCATTTTCTTGGACAAAGCTTCTTGAGCTTGAAGGAGTTGTTGCTCCATGTCATGCAGTATTTGGAGAATTATTTCCTTCTCATCCTTTATCGCCATCAATTATGCATGAAGCTTAACACTTTCTCTTTGATCCTCAAGGAGAATCTACACCATGTCCTTCACCTTAAGGAACTCATTCTTCATGTCATCATTGAAGAATTTTGTGAAGGAGGAACCTTCACTTGTGGAAGAAGTTGACATTATGTAAATGGTCAATTAAAAAGAAACTTCCAAATAAGAGTTCTCAAAGCTTTCAATCAAATGACAAGCTTTAACCAAATGCCAAACAAAAAACCCTCCTTCTTCAAGCAACCCTTTGCAACAAATAAAACAGTCAATCTCTTACTGCTTTAACACCTTTTGCACAGTCAAATGCTCAACCCGAGCTCTGATACCATTTGATCTGAAAATGGATTGTACTTGTTTAAGGGTGCAAGGTATCCATTTTCCTGTAATTGCAAATGTGAGCTATACATTCCAAGTGACCTCTAAAAAGGTGAAAACTTCCTATTTCTTATACAGAGATAGACTATAGGGGCATTCACCGGACATGTCACCTCTAAAGAGAGGATGAGTTCCAGAGGCTGCCTGGCCCTCTACAGGCTCTGCCTAAAGAAATAGCAAAGTAACACTTAGACGTCTTTGACATACACATACTTGAAGTTTGATGTCTTGCGGAATAAGACAAATAACTTTATGCAGCTGAATAGGTGATTATGTGTGTATGCAAGTTATGTATATTTGTTGTTTAACACTTTATATCAATTTATTTTAGCATATCATCTTCAGCAAATAAAGACTTCAAAATGATAAAGTAGTTCACCCCTTCTGGGCTACATCTGCTGGACCAAGCCTCTCCAACTAGACTTGTCCTCTTGTATTAAAAATGCTACAAAGGCTAATACAAGAATATGAGTGTCTCAAAAGACATATCTGACTGCAAGTACAGAATCAAAAGATAGGAATTAGCTAAAAATTCTCTTTCCCAAGCACTAAACAGTGAAATTGTACCTGACACAGTACTTTCTCCAATTGGCCCTAGTGGCCCTTTAAACTTGCATGGAGAATTTCGAGGTGAAGATGACCTCAATTGGTTCTGAAACCTCTGCCATTAGACTCAGAAGGCCGAAAATAGTAGACATAGGCTTTTGAATCACCAAAACCGGATGAACACAGCCCCTAAACAGCTCAAGCACTGAAATGGCCTTAGTGGCCCTAAAAGCTTCCCTGAAGCTAAACAGTGAGAATAATGCCTCAACAGGAAAAATGAGCTGTAAAAATGGATTTAGAATGCTGAAAACCTTCAAGAATGACCTTCGTTCCACATTCACTGGCTGCACAATTCCCAATGCAGCTCCCAAACTAATTTGGCCCTAGTGGCTCTTGGAACTTCCACGAAGCTAAAACACCTGCAAACGACCTCAGATGGTTGTGAAACCTATGCTAATGGCTCCAGAAGGTCAAAGAGACCCAAAATAAAAATAAAAATTCATCCAAAACGGACTTTTGTAGCCAAAGTTATGGCCATTTAATCCCAACTGCCAGTTGCCCTTGAAAAACTCCAGCTAACTGTAGTGGAGGTCGAGATAAGTCCTCCAAATATGGCGGGACCGCCCAAATTTGGCACTCCGCCAAATCTGCCGCTAAATATCCACCGGTTCTGGGTAGTGGTCACATGGTATGGTCATGTGAATAGGGGCTGGCCCGCTTTGGTTTCCGCCATAGCAACAAACTTTATAAAATGTTCCACCACCCTTATAACCAACATGCCCCATGTAGTGCATTGGTAAGGCACTGCGTTTGCCCACCGGTGGTTGCAGGTTCAAACCATAAGTCAACCAAACCAAAAAAAGTTTAACATATGCCCACAAAACCTTGATGACGTCATCATGATGTCACCTGAGCCACGTGGCAGCTTCTGATTGGTTGCCTGAAAAAGAATATTCCCTAGAATATTCCAAAGAATATTCCAAAGAATATTCTACAGAATATTCTTTTTTAAATATTCAAAAATTAAGGGTTATTGGGTGATTTTGTTTTTGGCATAACTTTCTCATATGGCGACCGTTTTTTGAACCGTTTGCAGCGTCGGAATTAGGAGGACGAGTTCGCCACCATTAAGATAGCACCGTCCAAGACTAATTTGATGGTCACACACGTGGAAATGATGCAACGGATGATAGAAGAATTTGTTGCTGGAACAAGTGAGGCACAAAGGATGCTAACCGCCCTACTCAAGAAGATTATTGCGCCAGCCAAGTGACTCGAGGCGAGTCACGATGATTGTGTTGGGGGACTATTGGGTAGCGGAAGCCCTGCGCAAAAATTAGAGGGCGTGAAGCCAGATATTTTGGGTAAAGTTAGGATAAAGACTCCGTGGAAGCATGGAGTGTGAATCGTAATAGGTCGAGTCAAAGGGTAGTCCACCCAAAAATAATGTAAAAAGAGTCAGCCCGCGCAGGGATCATGGGCCAAGGAAGGGTATAAATAGAGTGAGGCTCTATGGGTAGAAAGAGGAGATTTTTTGAGAGGGAATCTGAAATATGAAATGTAATTGGTTCTTGAAGAAGATAGCCTGAAAGCGTCTGTAAGTCCGAGTCGAGGGATTGGGGTAGTAGGTAGAGGCTCTACAGATGTGTGCGCAGAGGCTTGGAAAGTCCGTAACTGTGTGCGCCGACCCCTGCAGCTGAGTGTGCAGGGCGGTTCTAGATGTATTAAGGATAAAATGGAAATAAAGATAAGTTTCTTCTGAAATTCCATGTTTCTTCTGAACTATCATAATATCTGTGTAATTTCATTTGCTTATGGTTGGAATGAGTATAAATCTGGGTTTATTTTAATACGCGAATCAGTTGTGTTGGTTAAATGTTTGCTTAAAGAACTTGGTAATTGGTAACCACATCATCTAATAGAATAGCGCACTAAAAAGGAAAACATAATCAATCCGGATCTGTGCGAATATCGAGCAGTGCAGAGCTGTAAACTAGTGCACAAAACCTCCAGACCACACCAAGACATCCCTAGGGTGTGGAAATCTGGTTCCAGCACCCTCCCCTTCTACCTCGGGTGAGACCTCAGTCCAGACTCCATGGGCTGTTGCCGAAAGGGCCGGTAGCTGCGGGATTTGTTTGGCTAAATAACTCTTCCGAACCTGGGTCAGGCCCAAATAAGCCAACAAGAACTGAAACTTGGTTGTATCCAGAATGACCATCTAACAAAGAAAACATTTCAGACCCTGATACTATTTGTAAAATTTGTTCAATGGACGACATGGGGTAGTTGTCCTTATCTGAGGCACGGTTGAGATTTTAGAAATCTATACATAGGCAGATTTCCCCAGACTTCTTCCTCACCGGGACGAAATTTGACATCTACGTTGAGTGCCGCACTCTATATATGATCCGGGCATCCAACAATTTTCTCAACTCTTTCTGAATAAGAGGCTCAAGCATTGGATGTACTTTCCTTAGCTTTTGTTGGAATGGCTTGGACCCTTCCTATATCGGTATCACATGTTGGATGATTCACATGTCATATTTTTTAAGCTCATCGTATGTCCACGCGAAGACATCTTGGTAATTCTTGAATAAGCGGATAAAGGACTTTCGTTCTTGTGGTATAAAACAAGTACCAAGATCGACATCCTTTAGATCGTTTTCTGTCGCCAAGTTAATATGCTCGTATGATAGTGTGGAACTGTGGGTATTAACATTGATGGGTCCCGAAAGTGATTTTACAGGTCATATAACTTCTCTACTCATACCACACCCTTGGGGATGAGGTTTCCCTTACTTGCACTAGCTGCATCCTGCAATGCTTTTTCATGCTCACCCTCATCGATCACTGCGTCTTTGAACACATCAGTGTTCACCATGAAGCACAATATTTGTTGTTTATCATAAAAAAATGAATAAAATACTGATATTGTCGGGGACAGAAAGCTTATAAATAATTTCAACAGAAAAATTGCCCCTCAATGGTGACAACCTAGCAACAACATTTGCTAATGCATCTGCTGTTGTGTTACGCATTCTTGGAACAAAAATAATATTGGAATCTTGGAAATGTGAAATAAGATGTCATACCTCTTGTTGATAACTTTTAAGATGAGGTGACACATAATTTATAATATTACATACCTACTGTACCACAATTTCTAAGTCACCTACCACTTTCATGATGGAAACATTGAGGTCAATGGCCTTTTGTAAGCCTGAGATGAGTGCTTCATAGTTTGCAATGTTGTTTGTGCACTCAAATTCCAAGTGGCTAGATGTCAAATGCTTTCTCTGCAGTAGGTCTATTAAAAAGCAACCAGATCCAGAGTCCTCCTATGTTTTGGAACCATCGAAATTCAAAGTCCAAATATCATTGTTGGCATTATGACATAGGTGTTGTCCTTGATGTCAATTCACTTAGATGATAGATCACAGTGCAATAGGTTAACACCACAGAGTTACAGATCCAACTTCAGAGAATGAAGAAAGAGAGGTATACGCAGATTCACCATTGGCCAAGCCGTTTGTACATGCGGGTTCACTGTATTCAAGGCGCGTATACATACACACGTACTCTCACAGAAGGAAAGGCGTGTATACCTTGGAAAACTAAATGTTTGGTCCAAAGTATTTTGTCCATGGTATTGATCCAAGGTATCTGATCCAAGGTATTGACCCTAGGTATTTGGTCCAAGGTATTGTTCCTAAATGGTTTTGGTCCATGGTATTTGGAAAGGCATAAAACTATAAAAGGAGGAGAAGATCATTAGGCTAGGATACTCAAGCATTGAATATCTAATGAAGGGTGAGATCTAGTATATAGGTTATTGGGTTATGGTGCATTGTTGGATCTGAACCAAGGATGAACCTTAGCGCTTGATGAAGGATAAGATCTAATGATATTAAGGCTTGAAGAGAATTATCGTTTTTTGGTTTGATCATTTATCTGAATAATTGGCACATGTTGTAGTCTGTAAATGTGATGATCTGGGTATGACTGAAGTCTGGAATTGTTGTAATATTTAAATCATCATTTACAGATCTGTACGTAGGTTCACTTTATAAAAGGTGTGTACACACATTGGTTCTGCATATCGAAATATCATATACATCATAAAGTTGATTTGTAGATCTGTACGTAGGTTCGCCTTGAGGAAAGCACGTATGCACACAGGTTCAACACATGAAAGTAGTGTATACCTTATAAATATGTTTTAGTTGCTTCTGTTTGCTGTTGCAGTGTTTTGGGTATAGGCTTGGGTTCTGGTTACTGTATTCTGGTGACATTATCCTAAATGATTAGATGGATGGGTTGTCAAAGTGATTGATTGATTCGATTGTGGTTGGTCCAATAGGAGATTGGTTGATGCAGATATACTTGATGATTGAATGATGTTGTTGATGGATCCAGTCTGAAAATTTATGAAATGTGGTCCTCGGAAGAAAGGAGAAGGTTGTAGCCTTTTGTAGGCCAGCACCTACGTATTAGTAAACATATAAACTAGTACAAGAGCTAGGGGGTTGTAGCTCCCTTCTAGTAGAAGCTGGAGAACGAGAGAAGGTTGTAGCCTTCTGCAAGTAGAAGCCTGCATACTAGTATAAGGCTGCACCAGTACAAAATTTTTAAACAAAATTCTGTTATTATTGAAAGAAGACAGAGACGATTGCAGCAGGTGGTTTTCACCCACATTGGGTTTCCACCTTATATCTTGGTGTTTATGTGTGATGCTTTACTCTAATTTTACTGCACTGTCTAATAAAATGATGATATACTGATTAAAGTTCACTACATGATAATTTAGTTAAATCAAAAGATCTTTGCATATATGCTGGTTTCATTAAGTATAGTTGCATATACACACTAGTTCACTGCACTGAAGTAGCATATACAAATCAGTTTTGAAAATTAAGTTATTGATCTAATAATACTGATTCACCCTCCATCCTCTCAGTATTATTTCCAACAATATGTATAGGTATTGGAAACAACACTAGTACTTCTACAACTACTGCTAATTGTACAAATTTCATTATCACCAATTGGAACTAGGGATGGTTGTGCAAGATAACACCCGAGTTGAGTTTCTAAGAAGCAATTTCCAAAAAGTAATTTTGTGAAAGACATTAGTTCATTATGTCTATCCAAGGGAGTGATAGTGTGTTTCATATATCTTTCTCATTCCACCTAGATCTAATTATTTCTGCCCTTATACAGAAGTCATAGACGTGACCAATCTGTGTCAAAGTACCCCTGTATCTTTCTAGACTAGTCTTTGCTCAACAACACTCTGTATGCTTCCAGAATATCCACAATCACTATGTTTATACATTGGTGGACTCGTCTATTGGATGATAAATGGATGATGACATCTTTGATTTCACCAATTGCCTAGACATACATCCTGTCCAACTGAATCATATATGTGCATTTGTTTTGTCCTATTTGGCATTGATTTTCTTGGCAATAAATAATGGCATTACATTCACCAATGCACCAGAATCAACCAAGCAATTGTGTACATTGAAATTAAAGATTTTAAAAGTTAACAATAAAGGTGGGGAGAGTGGATTCACATCCATCATTAATGATTTAAGTACAAATTAAAGAGAACCAGAAGAATTACCAGATCCCTTCTCTGAAGAGGTAACATTACCTATAGAGGTCTACCCAAGTGCCTGTAAGAGGGTGTACCGTTGGATCGTGATCTTTGTTAATTAAAACATTGAAATATTCACACGAACCTTCTTCATGTCGCCAAATATGTTATAGTCCACAACGAGAAGAATGGCCAAAGTGTCTGGGGATGTAACTTGGTTCGTGCTTTCCGGAGTGATGGTTCTGTCCTTACTATTGATGGAAGCAATTTTTGTTGAGACTTATTTCCTAGACTTTCTCTGAGTGTCCTACGCTAAGTTGGCCAGTGGGTTGATTTTTCTTAATAGATTTTCCTTACATTTCTGCTTCGGAAACTCAATTGTAGTGGCTGGCCCTTGGCTTCTTAGGTTGTACTAGTTGGTCTACTTCTGGGCCGGACCATCACTCAGAGGTTGCTTATCGACAATACTCTTTTGGGCTATGAGTATACCGTTGAACATGTTTACTCCATGCCCGAAACTTAGAGTTTCATCAGCTGCAACAAGTTCTTCCTTATCTTCTATAGCTCAATCTTCTCTTCAGCCATTACCGAATCAAAAATATGTGTAGCAAGAATGCTCATGGATTGATTCCACTATGGACACGTTTTCTCTGAATTACGTTCTTGATGATACGAACAATATTGATATGTGCCCAAGTGTTCAATATTCAACACAATATTGGAGCTCTATGCAGACTTTGCCAGTTGGTTCCTGCTACTGCTAGAAGTTGCAGTCCTTCTGAATAGGTTCAATCTGGGAGGCTTGCTGCTCACGGTGGTCTCAGTTGACCTCTGTTTGAGATTTTCCATCTCATTAGATAGTGACTTGAAAAGATGGGTCAAGATTTCATGATCAGAAGGTTCTTTCTCTTTCGCCTTGTTCATAGAGGCTTGAGACATCTTAACCGTGTCTTTGGAGTCCTTTGCTGGTTCATTGTCTAAGATGACTTCGATTGCACACAATTCCTTCTCAACATCGATAGAATCTTCATATTTTTCTTTTTGTGTTTTTTTCATAATTCACTTCACAAACTATGCAATGCTTGTTGGCAATGCAGAAGTGTAGTAATCTATTACGATGGAGTCATGAGGTTTTGTGTTTTCCAAAAATTTGTTCAAAATGTGATTGAACCTCTGATTAAAATCTTTCACTTTTTCCTTTTGCTCCATCTTAGGATTACCTAGATCTTTAAATAACATGTCAGGGGACTTATCATCAACAAAATTTTCAAGGAAGATCTTCTTAAAACCATTCCAATTCTCAATTAAGTTTGTAGGAAGGTTGTGATACCATACAATTGCTCTACCATTCAAGGTACATGGACAAATTATACATGCAACATCATCATAACGTGCCTCAAGTGTTTGTAGATGTAGGTAAAAGTTGTCTAGATGGTTTTCAACTTTCACTATTTTATCAGGGTCATACTTCATTAAGAGTTTCTCCAAATGCCTTGGCATATTGTGTAGAACATCTGAAAGTACGAGTGGGGTGACAAAATGTATGTTATAGGGTTGCAATCCAAAACAACCTTAGTTTTATGAAGCAATATGTAATGGAGAAACCTTTAGACGGCTTGAACAACTGGCAAAGCTAACTTTTCTACTTGAGAATATCGGTTCTCAGTATCGTTAAGATTCTTACTCAGATAGTAAATGCAATGTTCAGTCCCTAAGTCATCTTATAGGACCAATACCATTTCTATAGTATAAATGGCAACAACAAGATACATTAAGCAATCGTGTTGATAATCAAGGGGGTATAAAAGAGATGCTTGAACTAGTACATCTTTTAGGTCATCAAACGCTTTCTGAGCTACATCATCCTAATGGAAGGGAACCCCCTTTTCAACAAGAAAGTGAATCCATTGGTCAATTCAGTGTACTTAGGGGAAAATATTTGTAGGAAGTTAGATATCCCTTAAATTTGTTGAAGCTGAACTAGTGAAGAAGGTGCAAGAAAATCAGCAATTGCCTATACTTCCAATGGATCTATATCAATTCCTTGTTTTGAAAAAAGGAAAGCTAGGAGTCGGCCAAAATTGACACAAAACAAACATTTGTGTGGGTTAAGTCAAATATTATAATGTCTACAACGAAGGAAAATAGCCCGAAGATGCATCAGGTGATTAGTCCAATGTTTTGAGTGAGCAGGGAGGTCATTTAAATATGGTTGAATTATGTGTTTGATGTCATGAAAATTGTAATCCATGACACATTGAAACATGGCCCCAACATTCTTTAAACCGAATGGGAGTTTCCTATAGGAAAAAGTTCCCTAGGGAAAAATAAAAAGCAGTTTTAGGTTGGTCGACTGAGAGAATGTTGATTTGATTATAGCCTGAAAATCCATCCATGAATGAATAAATTTCGTAGCCAACAGAGTCATCAACAATCTAGTCAATAAATAGCGTGGGATAATTGTCCTTGGACATGCACAATTCACATGCTGATAATTGAATCACACTCAAATGGTGCCCTTTTTCTTCATGACAAGGACTACATTCAACACCCAATCAGTTAAAGGAATGGGGTATATGAAACTAGCTCAAAGAAGCTTTTCAACTTTAGCCTTAATACCAACATATTTCTTGGGATGGACTAGATGGAGGCATTTCAAGACTGGTTTGGCATTAAGATACGTCTTAATTTCATGTACAACTATATTTGGGTCGATAACCAGAATCTTGTTGTATGTCTAGGCAAAGACATCTCAGAACTCATGAAAAAAGGCTCGATACATCTCAATCTCGGATGGAGAACAATATGCTCCAATGTAAATGTTTTTTGGCAACACTTGGCTTGATGGAAATGTCAAGAGGTATTATTTCTTCGATATTCGAAATGATATTTTCCAAATTGACCTCATGAATGGACATGGAATTCATAAAACCTTTGACATAATTAGACAAGTATACATGAATAATGTTATCCTCAATGGAATCGGGTAAGGAGGAATGATGATGATGTTCATACCATGAAACATCATCCAACATCATGATTTCCATGATGCTTTCATTAGTAGGGAATACGCACGAGAAAGGATCAGAATATGTACCATAGTCCAATGATATGTCTACCCAATTAAGCGAATCAAAAGAGGAAACTACACAAGCCAAAAAATGGCTTCATAATCTAGCTCAATAGGGCTTAGCAGCATTTGGTCACCAAAAATTTGGATGTTAGTTTTGTCTGGTGGAATCTATGGATCGGCCATGATACTAGAATATGATATCATGTTGATATAGGCTACCAAAGATGAGTTTTCATGAAGGAAAGAAGGAGGAGGAAGTGAATGTTAGGATATTCCAACACATAGGAAATAGTTAAGTATAACTTGGTCTAGTGTAGAGTTAAGTAAAGTGTGTTTCTTTACTATGTACTTTTGTAACTTACAATCTGACGGTCACGATATGTAGTGATTTGACGGTTCATTCTCTCCTTGGTATTACTGACACTTGATCCGTGGCTTAACACCCGATTAGTCCATGATCTCTATTTAAAGAGCATGGAGGGTCATTTGTAGGGTAACCGTTCATGAGAGAAGCTTATGTAAATTTTTATTCTTTTATTAATAAATTGCTTGGAGTGGTCGTGTTGGCTTAGGCTGTGGATTGTTTCCCTCTTTGAGGGTTTTAACCATGTCAAGAATACTGGTGTATTGATCTGTGATCTGTTTGTGAGTGGTGTCCTTTGGTGTTTTTTTTGAGGAACTTACCCTATAAATTCCTACATGTATCAGAGCCATTTGATGGATGCATCCATTGGTGATCGAAATTTGAAGCCGGTAGAACTGCATCCGACTGTCATTTCCTAGATCTACTGTTTCTCACTACTTTTGGGCTGAGAGGACTACTATATTGTGTTAGGAGCATTTGTTCTAATGAGGAACCCCTTTCGTTTCATGCGAAAATTTTTTTGGTAACCCTAGCTACATCATTTTTAAGATTTGGAGGTACATAGTGTTTATTTGTAGTTTTTAGTTATTTTCTCTTTGTTTATTTCGGTTTATTTATCTCTTTGTTTTTTATTACTGGGTCTATACCTTTAATTTCTGCGTATGCTCTTTGCCCTGCGACTCTATGTGATTTGGGCAAATCAAAAATAGAAAAGAAGGATTTTTCTCATGCATATGCTCTTTTCTGCCGTGCCTTAGGGTGATCTCAAAAAATCAAAAACATTGAGGAAAATTTAAAGTTTTTGGGTAAAGCTAACTTCAAACCAGAAGGTTGGATTTTTTTGGTATATTCGTGTTGGGTTTTGTGGTTTTTGTTTTGTAGGAAAAAAAGAGCTTTCTCAAGTAAGCACGCACCCCAAAGCTTCAGTGATTAAAAAAAAAAAAAAACCTTCCTCTTTTCCAAAAATTATTAACCTTTTAAACTAGCTCACTTGGTCCAAAGTTACTTTATGAGAATAGAGGTCTTGGGTTCAAGTCATTTTTTTGTTGAGTTACTTTTTCAAAAAGCACATGTAGCTTATGTTTTAAAGTTACTTTATGTAAAAGTGTTCTCACCCATCATAGAAAGTGAGTCACTTATAATTCTAAAGTCTCTTTATCTTTTATTTAAGTTACAATTTAGTGGGTAGCTCATAAAGCACCATTGTAAAGGTGACTTTCAATTATTTATAAAAGTGAGTCACATAATTTTTTTTTTTAAGCGAGCTAATTAGGTTTATGTTTGGAAAGGGGGGGTGATTTTTTTTAAAATAACATTATCATTCATTTCCGCACATTCACGCACTTCATCGGCATCTTCAACAACTTTTCTTCAAAAATCCATAACTTCTTCATCTGAAAGTCGTTTTCAGAGCTGTTTTTTTCTGCTCAGCCTAATTTTTTGAGATATTTCAATTGGAACACTTAGTTTTAGCATATACAACTTCAATTTCTATTAAAATGGAAATTCCATGCCAAGTTATTCTTGGCAGCACCAACTACTTCAAATGGTGGTCCTACATTGTGGATTTACTTAGAAGTAAAGGTCTTTATAGAATAGCCTCAGGCCAAGAAACCAAACCTCAAGATGAAGATAAGGCAACCAAATGGGAAAATAGGTAAGATCAAGCACGTGGGTTGATAGGGATGTCTATTTCTCTAGACCTTATATTCGATATCGTAGAACTTGATACTCTTAATGAAGCAATGAAACAACTCACTAAATTTTTTGGAATTAAAAGTGAAATTAGAGCCCATCAACTTGAAAATGAGTTGCTTACGTTGGACCCCAATAAATTTTCTTCCATTGAATATTTTTTGTCCAAGTTCAAGACCCTTAGACTTCTCTTGGAAGGTGTTAAGGTTAAGAAAGAATATGGTAGCCTTATCTATTCCATTCTTACTAAGTTGGGACCAACCTACTTTGTGTTTTCTTCCACCTTCCATTCTACAAGAGAAGCCTTCATTTCTTAAGGACAAGACTACAAGTCCCCTTCCTTTAATGCCTTTTGTGATTCTTTAATAAGAGAACAAGCAAAACTCTTAAATCTTGATCTTCTTAATCTTGGAAACTCTTCTAAGAAAGCCTTAGCCACCCAACAACAACCAAATTCAAAGAATCCTAAAAAGCTATATCCTAAAAAGAATGATCCTAAACAAAACAAGGGTCCTAAGCAATTTCAGTCTCAAAATGAAAAATATATTCAACAAAATGATAAGGCAAATAAAAACAAAGGGAAGAAGACTGATAGACATTGCCAATTTTGTAATTGAGATGGCCACTTAGAATCCAAATGCTTTAAGAAGATGGAAGCCTTGGAAGCAGCATTGAAGAAACATAACATCCATTTGGAGCACTCTTCAACTTCAACTTCATCTTCAGGAATATCACTTTCTACATGTGGTTGTCAAGCATCTCGATCTGGATATGCACTAAATGTATCTTCTTCTTCTCATTCTCATGAGTGGCTCATTGATTATGTATCTTCTTATCACATGGCCAAAAACAAAGCCATGTTTTCTTCTTTAAATGATTGTAACACCAAAAATCTATATGTTGGTGATGATGGATCTCTTAGTGTTGTAGGGTCTGAAACTATTCATATAGACAATGGTCAATTTAATGATGTATTATGTGTTCCAACCTTATCTTGCAACCTTCTATCTGTATATCAAATAACTCATTCAAGTGAAGGTAAAATAATTGAATTTTCATCTCACAATGTTGTAATTAAGGACCTAAAAGATCCTAGATAGATTTTAGCTATTAGCATTGTTTATGATTCTACAAGGTTGTATAAGATTAACAACTTTGGGTCATCAAATCTTCCCTCGGTATTTGTTTCTCATAATGATGAAGTGAGAAAACTTTGGCATGAGCGATTTGGTCACTTAAACTATCGCTCCCTTTAGAATATATGTAAAGAAAATATGGCGATAGGTCTTCCAATGGTATCTTGCAGAGATGGTGTTTGTTCCGGTTGTGTACTTGGAAAACATCATCATGATATTTTTGAAAAATGTTCCTCTTGGCACGCCTCAACCCCTTTACAACTTGTGCATAGTGGTTTATGTGGTCCACTTCTAGTTGTTTCATTCTCTGGCTACAAGTATTTCTTAACTTACATTGATGATTTCTCTAGACGCACTTGGGTATACTTCTTAAAATTCAAGAGTGAAGTATTTAACATGTTCTTGGCCTTTAAGGCCTTTGTCAAAAAACAATGTCGACATCAAATTCTTAAGCTAAGATATGATAATGGTGGAGAATATGTTAACAACAAATTCATCAACTTTTGCACTGAGAATGGAATTCAAATGCAACATACTGTTCCATATACTCCACAAAAAAATGGTGTAGATGATGTTGGCATTATGATACAGGTATTGTCCTTGATGGCAACTCAGTCATATGAAAGATCACAGTACAACAGGTTAACAACAAAGAATTACAGATCACTCTACATAGAATGAAGAAAGAGAGGTATACATAGGTTCACCTTGACCAAGGTGTGTATACACATAGGTTCACTGACCACAAGTAGCGTATATGTACACACACTTTCACAAAAGGAAAAGCGCGTATGCCTTGGAAAACTAAGCTTTTTGGTCTGAAGTATTTGGTCCATGGTATTTTGATCCATGGTATTGGTCCAAGGTATCTGGTTCGAGGTATTGACCCTAGGTATTTGGTGCAAGGTATTGGTCCTAAGTGGTTTTGGTCCATGTTATTGAGAAAGGCCTAAAACTATAAAAGGAGGAGAAGATCATTAGGCCAATGTGTGCAAGTATCCAATATCTGATGAAGTGTGAGATCTAGTATGTAGGTTATTGGCTTATGGTGTTGTGTTTGATCTAATCCAGGGATGAACCTTAGTGGTTGATGGAGGATAAGATCTAATGGTGGATCAAGATCTTAAGGCTTGAAATGAATTATCTTTATATGGTTTGATCATGTTTATTCTAGATCTATATATGGACGCATGTGTTGTTCTGTAAATATTATGATCTAGGTATAATTGAAGTTTGGAATAGTTGCAGAATTATGAATTAATATTTGTAGATGTATACATTGGTTGGCTTTGGGAAAAGTGCATATACACGCAGGTTTGACACATGGAAGTAGCGTATACCTTATAAAATATGTTTCAGTTGTTTCTGTTTGTTTTTGCAGAATTCTGGGTTCTGGTTTAGGTTCTGGCTACTGTATTCTGGTGACAGTATTCTGAATGATCAAATTGATGGGTTGTCAAAGTGATTGATTGATTCGGTTGTGGTTGGTTCAGAAAGTAATTGATTGATGCAGATTTATTTGATGATTGAATTACAGTAATGATGTTGTTAATGGATCTAGTCTGAAAATTTATGAAATGTGGTCCTTGGAGAAAGAAAGGTTGTAGCCTTCTATAGGTCGCATCCTATGTACTAGTAAACATATCGGCTAGTACAAGAGTTAGGGGGTTGTATCTCCCTTCCAAGAGAAGCTGGAGAATGAGAGAAGGTTGTAACCTTCTGTAGGTAGAAGCCTGCGTACTGGTATAAGTCTGCACCAATACAAAATTGTAAACAGATTTTCTTATTATTAAAAGAAAACAGAGATGAAAACAGTAGGTGGTTTTCACCCACATTGGGTTTCCACCTTATATCTTGGTGTTCATGTGTGTTGCTTATGTGTGATGCTTTATTCTGCTTTTACTGCACTGTCTAATAAATCTCTGATATATTAGTTAAAGTTCAATGCATGGTAAATTAGGTAAATCAAAAGTTCTCTGCATATACGTTGGTTTCCTTAAGTACAAACGCATATACACTGTAGTTCACTTAGCTGAAGTAGCGTATACAAATATGTTTGGAAAATTAAATTATTGATCTAATAATACTAATTCACCCCCAGTCTCAGTATTATTTCCAACAATTGGTATCAGAGTAGGTCCTTCAGAAGAAGCTTGATCGCTTGAAGGGAGATCCATCATCATGAGTAATCAAGAAAGTGTGGGATCCATCAGACCACCAATCTTTGATGGGAGAAACTTTTTTTATTGGAAGATAAGAACCAAAACCTATCTACAATCACTTGGAACAAATGTCTAGGAAATTATGGAAGGAGGATATACATTTCCATCAGCAATTCCTACAGATACGAAGGGTAAAAAAAATATGAAACCAATGCCAGAGCTGTCAATACATTATTGGGAAGTCTGTCACAATCAGAGTTTGTCAAATTTATGCAGCTCAAATCAGTAGGAATATGGGACAAAATCGTTCAAAGCTACGAAGGAGACTCTCAGGTAAAATGTGCTAAACTGTAAACTCTCAGAATTCAATATGAAACTCTTAAGATGCACAATGATGAAAGTATAGCTAGTTAATTCTTACATGTAGATGAGGTTGAAAATTGCATGAAGAATCTGGGTGAAGAGATAAAGGAACTTACCTTAGTTGAGAAATTTTTAAGATCCTTGTCTGCTAAATTTGAATCAAAAGTATCCACCATAGAAGAAAAACAGGATCTACAGACTATCACTATGACATAGCTTCACGAAATCTTAACTGCCTTTGAGATGAGAAAAGGAGGCCCATTAGATATGAGAGAAGCTTCATTTAAAGCTTCAACAAAAGGAAAGGAAGAACTCAATGAATCATGACATATTTCAGAAGAAGAAGATGAAGTAAACTTTGTCAAGAAGCTTCAACGGGGTTCCGGAAGATTTAGAGGTAAACTACCTTTCAAATGTTTTGCCTGTGGTAGTGTCGGTCATTATGCTGCCAAATGTCCTCATAAAGATAAATATGATAAAGGGAATGAATCTACAAAATGGAATAGAAAACAAAGTGTAAGTAAAAAGAGTTGCTATACTCATGAAGATAGCGATGGTTTATAAAATAGTGATGAAGATGAATTAATAGTAATGACTATAGAATTTTAAGGGCTTATGAAGATGATAATTTTTGGGATGCTTTAGAAGAAGATGACCTTCATGAAGAAATCTCTAAACTCAAAATCTGTTTAGAAGAAAATAATATGATTATAGATACCTTGACATACCAACTTGCTGAAAGAGAAAAACACAATGAAAAACTAGAATGTGAAATTGTGGGTCTAAGAAAGGATCTTGAGAAAACAAAATCTCTCAATCTTATATTTGCTAAAGGATCAAAAACCTTAAATGAAATTATTGAAGTGCAGCATTCTCCTCTGATAAAGACAAGTCTTGGATATACTGAAGAAGCATCTCAATCACAGACGCCGTCAACGTCCACTAAAAGCTATCTTGAAGCAGCAAAGAATAGTGAACAATATGAAAATCGTCAGCAAAGGCCTAAAGCAGATCGCCAAGTAAATCAGGCTCAATTTTCTTCAAGGATGAACAAAAGCTACAACCAACCTCAAGTAAATCATACTCAATTTGCTTCAAATATGAATATCAATAGAAACTACAATCACCAAGTCAATAGATTCGATAATCATAGGAACTTCTTTAATGGTCAATGTTTCTCATGTCATAATTTTGGACACAAATCTCCTCAATGTGTTGCTTACAAAACCATCATGACTAGAGAAGCATGAAATCAAAGGAATGTGACAGGGATCAAGAAAATTTCCTATAATAACTTTTCTCTTCTTGAAAATGAAATAGAATGCTCAATCTGTAACAACTTTGGCCACGAAGAATCTGAATGCAGGAGTAAATTTCGGCAAATATCTCAAAAGGAGAAAACTCCATTAAATCCCAAAATATGGAGAAATAAAGAATTGCAAATAGAAATATGTGGTATAGCCTTGTATGTAGAAGGACAAGAAAAGCAGTGGTACATTGACAGTGGATGCTCAAAACACATGACAGGTGACAAAGAAAAATTCCACTCATATAATGCATTAGAAAAGGAAAATAATGTCTCATTTGGAAATGACACTCCTGCTGTCATAAAAGGTAAAGGCTCTGTTTTATTGAAAGAAAAGGTTAAAGCTGGGAATGTTATGTATGTAGATGGTCTAAAGCATAACCTGTTGAGTGTCAGTCAAATGTGTGATTAAGGAAATGAAGTGGTGTTTCGATCAAACGGATGTGTTGTTCGTGAGCTTGATACAAGAGAAACATGATCAAAGGTACAAGAACTCCAAACAACTTATACATACTCAAGGGAGGACAATAACAGTGTTATCTAAGCAAAAATGATGAAAATTGGCTATGGCACAGAAGATTGGGACGTATAAGCTTTTATCAAATAAGAAAAGCATGTAGATTCCAGGCTGTTTGTGATCTTCCCGATATCAGCATTCCTAAAAATACAATATGCAAACCATGTCAATTCAGTAAGAAAACTAGATCTTGCTTCATTGAAAAAGAAGGGTCCGCTAGTAAGCCTCATGAACTTGTTCATACTGATTTATGTGGACCATCAAAGAAAAAGTCACCTCGTGGAGAAGAATATTTTATATTGTTCATTGATGATTTTTCCAAAATGTTTTGGATAGGTCTTCTAAAGCATAAAGATGAGGCATTTGAAAAGTTCAAAGCCTTCAAAGCTTTGGTTGAAAATGAATCAGATCGCAAAATCAAATGCCTTAGATCTGATCAAGGAGGGGAATTTACCTCGGATGAATTCTTTGACTTTTGTGAACAACATGGAATAAAAAGGCAGTTATCCACTGCAAGGACTCCTCAGCAAAATGGAGTGGTAGAAAGAATGAACAGAACTGTGCAACAAATGGCTTGATCTATGCTAGATGAATCTGGAATTCCTGCAACCTTATGGGGTGAAGCTGCATTCACCGTCGTCACTATTCTCAAGCAAGAAAATGTTTGAGTAAACAACACTCAAACTCCACATGAACTTTGGTATGGTAAGACTCCTACTGTAAAATACTTTAAAGATTTTGGAAGCAAATGTTACATCAAAAGGATTGATGAAAAAACTGGTAAGTTCGAACCCAGAGCAGATGAAGGTATTCTTCTTGGTTACTCTTTCCGAAGTAAAGGATATAAATGTTATAATAAAAGACTTGGGAAAATTATTGAAAGTATTGATGTTGTGGTTGATGAAGCATGCAAAAATCCAAAACAAATAAAAACCAAATATTATGACAATGAAGAAGATGGGGATTATTTTCCCACATCAAATCACACTAATTTTGAAGAGGAAACCAATGAAGCACCAGAAGAAGAGATAAGGGTAGAAGAAAAGACTTCGTCCAGGTATGTTCAGAAAAATCATCTAGAAACTCAAATTTTAAAGGAAAAAGAGGTAGGTATACAGAAAAGAAGAACTATTACAGAAGCCTCAAGCTATCTAGCATTACTATCCTCCACTGAACCTCAAAATTTAAATGAAGCACGCAAAGATGAATGTTGGATCAAGGCCATTAATGAAGAACTTGAGCAAATTGAAAAGAATAATACTTGGGAATTAGTTCCTAGACCTCATGATAAGAATGTCATAGGAACTAAATGGATATTCAAAAACAAGCTGAATGAAAATGGAGAAGTTATTAGAAACAAGGCTAGACTTGTTTGTAAAGGATATGCTCAACAAGAAGGTATAGATTTTGAAGAAACTTTTGCACCTGTTGCTAGACTTGAAGCCATAAGGATGTTTCTTGCTCTTTCTAGTTTTTGGAAATTCGAAGTATACCAAATGGATTTAAAATCCGCCTTCCTTAATGGAGACTTAGAAGAAGAAGTCTATATTGAACAACAAGAATGATTCATTCTTGGAAATTATGCAAAACTTGTATGCAGACTTAGAAAGGCTCTCTATGGTCTAAAACAGGTTCCAAGGGCCTGGTATTACTGTCTTGACAAATATCTCTGCCAATAGGGTTTTTCAAAGGGGTCAACAGATAGCAATCTATATACAAAGATTGACACTAATAAATTGCTAATAATTGTTGTTTATGTTGATGACATCATTTTTGGTAGCAATGAAGAATCCATGAGTGAGAATTTTGCTTCAGTAATGCAGCAAGAATTTGAAATGTCCTTGCTTGGTCATCTTACCTATTTTCTTGGTCTACAAGTTCAACAAAATAAAGATGGTATTTTTCTTGAACAAACCAAATATCTCAAACAGATCTTGAAAAAGTATGGCATGGAAGATTCTAAACCAGTATGTACCCCAATGGTAACAGGATTCGGTCTCAGCTCAAATGATGAATTAGTAGCAATACATCAACCAACTTACAGATCCATGATTGGTAGTCTTCTTTATCTAACAGGTACCCGACCTAACATCATGCATGCAATAGGAATAGTTGGAAGATTCCAAGCAAATCCAAAAGAATCACACCTTCAGGGAGTCAAAATGATTTTCAAATATCTTCAAGGAACACCGAACTTTGGATTGTGGTATCCTAGAGATACAGATCTTACTCTTAATGCATATACAAATGAAGATTGGACAAGAAGTGTTGATGACAGAAAAAGCACTAGTGGTGGTGCATTCTATATGGGTTCCAAGTTAGTGTCTTGGTTCAGCAAGAAACAAAATCAATTGCATTATCTACAGCCGAAGTAGAATATGTGGTTGTTGCATCTTGCTGCACACAACTACTTTGTATGATGTAAACCTTGCAAGACATTCAGATCACATGTACTCCACCCATCTCCATTCTATGTGATAATACAAGTGCCATCAGTATTTCAAAGAATCCAGTCATGCACTCCAAGACCAAGCACATACCCATCAAATATCATTTTCATACATGAACAAGTGCTTGAACAAAAAGGTCAAATTGGAGTATGTTCCCTCCAAAGAACAGGTTGCTGATATATTCACTAAACCACTGCCCAGAGAGACATTTGAATATCTCAGACAAAAACTGGGAGTAGTTGCTGCATCATCCTGCTGTTAAATCCTATTTTTCAGAGAAAGGTTGTTATACGTGAGTTTCATAAAGCGTAGTCGCGTACATATGTGGGTTTCTGTGGGCACAATCGCGTATATGTTGGTTTGAGGCAAAGTAGTGGGCCAGACTTAAGAAAAAGGGGTCTGATATGGTTCTATCAATTATCTACTCCATTTGATGATGGATACAATCTGCTAATAACATGTGGAAATATGTTGGTCCTCATAAGTTGTTGATAACTTAATGTATATCTGATTGATGATGATGCCTTGACATTTCTTACTAATATATGCAATAATCAGATCTGACAGTGAACATCTGGCATAGGTTCAAGGGGAGCATATGCTTCTAATAGTGCATTGTTGCATTATCTTAGAAGATCTTGGTACAGATCTGCATAATTATTTTGATTCAGGTGACTCTTTTGATGATGGAAATATACAGGTTGTTGATCCTGATGTTGGTGCAGAACATATATGGTGTATGATAGTTGCTGATGACTATCATGGTCTTGTTTAGATCGGTTGTCCTTATTATAAATTTCATGTATATCATTTAATGTAAAGGTCATGAAAAGACCTAATTTGTAACCCCACTATGCATGGGATGGATGATGTAATATTTATTGTTCTTTTGTCATGTCTAAATAATTGGTATATCCCCACTTGGTTGGGTGGATGAGTCAAATTTAGTATATCCCCACATGGTTGGGAGATGGATGTATGCATGAGTCATTGGTGATAGGAAGGTCATTGGTGATGTATGTATAGAGTCATGTTTGCAGACTTTGCTTGTGCTTAGGGGGAGCATGAACTCAATCATGGGAGATCAATCAGTACACTTTGGCATATCAAAGAATTCAACATGTACTCAGGGGGAGCATGACCAGCATAATGTATGTCAGAAGGAAAGCATGACCCTTTTCCCTTGATGTTAAAGGGGGAGAGTGACTTGGTGTTGTTGTTGCAATCAAGTCTAAAGGGGGAGATTGTTCACATTATGATACAGGTATTTTCCTTGATGGTAACTCACTCAGATGAAAGATCACAGTACAGTAGGTTAACAACAAATAATTACATATCAGTCTACACAGAATGAAGAAAGAGAGGTACACGCAGGTTCACCATGACCAAGGTGTGTATACATGCATGTTCACTGACCACATGTAATGTGTACGTACACACGCACTTTCACAAGAGGAAAAGAACATATACCTTGGAAAACTAATTTTTTTGATCCGAAGTATTTGGTCCATGGTATTGGTCCAAGGTATTTGGTCTGAGGTATTGAACCTAGGTATTTGGTCCAAGGTATTGGTCCTAAGTGGTTTTGGTCCATGGTATTGAGAAAAGCCTAAAACTATAAAAGTAGGACAAGATCATTAGGCCAATGTATGCAAGTATCAAATATCTGATGAAGTGTGAGATCTAGTATGTAGGTTATTGGCTTATGGTGGTATTCTTGATCTGAACCAGGGATGAACCTTAGCGGTTGATGGAGGATAATATATAATGATGGATTGAGATCTTAAGGCTTGAAATGAATTATCTTTATATGGTTTGATCATGTTTATTCTAGATATGTATATTGACACATGTGTTTTTTTGTAAATATTATGATCTAGGTATAACTGAATTATGGAATAGCGATAGAATTATGAATTAATATTGCTAGATGTATACGCTGGTTGGCTTTTGAAAAAGCGCGTATACATGTAGGTTCAACACATGGAAGCAGTTTATACCTTATAAAATATGTTTCAGTTGTTTCTGTTTGCTGTTGCAGAATTCTGGGTTCTGGTTTGGGTTTTGGCTACTGTATTCTGGTGACAGTATTCTGAATGATCAGATTGATGGGTTGTCAAAGTGATTGATTGATTCGGTTGTGGTTGGTTCAGAAAGTGATTGATTGATGCAGATGTATTTGATGATTGAATTATAGTAATGATGTTGTTGATGGATCCAGTTTGAAAATTTATGAAACGTGGTCCTTGGAGGAATAAAGAAGGTCGTAGCCTTCTGTAGGTCGTAGCCTACGTACTAGTAAACATATCGGCTAGTACAAGAGTTAGGGGATTGTAGCTCCCTTCCAGGAGAAGCTGGAGAATGAGAGAAGTTTGTAACCTTCTGCCGAGAGAAGCCTGTGTACTGGTATAAGTCTGCACCAATACAAAATTGTAAACATATTTTCTTATTATTAAAAAAAGACAGAGACGATTGCAGCAGGTGGTTTTCACCCACATTGGGTTTCCACCTTATATCTTGGTGTTCATGTGTGTTTCTTATGTGTGATGCTTTATTTTTCTTTTACTGCACTGTCTAATAAATCTCTAATATACTGGTTAAAGTTCAATGCATGATAAATTGGGTAAATCAAAATTTCTCTACATATACGCTAGTTGCCTTAAGTACAGTCGTGTATACACGCTAGTTCACTTAGCTGAAGTAACATATACAAATCTGTTTGGAAAATTAAATTATTGATTTGATAATATTGATTCACCCCCCTCTTCGTATTATTTCCAACAAATGAAAGGAAGAATCACACCTTAAAAGAAATGGCTAATTGTATGCTTCAAGCTAAAGGACTTTGTCTTAATTTTTGGGCAGAAGCAATTAACTATGAGAATTGCATAGTAAATCGCACTCCTACTAAGGTTTTAAAGAATATCACTCCATAAGAGGCATGGAGCTCAATTAAACCAGATGTAAGTCACTTTCATGTTTTTGGAAGTGAAGCATGGGCCCATATTCCAGATGAGAAACATAAAGCTTTAGAACCTAAGAGTGAAAAATGTATTCTTGTTGGATATTCTGAAGATGTCAAAGGATATAGACTTATTCCACTTTAGTCCAAAAATGTTATCATTAGAAGAGATGTAAAGTTTGCTGAAAATATATTGGCCTATAAGCCTAGTTTGGTGAATGTGCCACCTCTCTCTATCTCTTCTACTTTTGAAAATATTTCTTCTTCAGATGATGACAACAAGGATGACAATCCTCCCCACCTTCTCAGGATCCTCCTTCAGATCCTCAACTTCCAAAATGGGTCTGTGCTACTCGGGATGCAGTAGGTGCTCTTGCCGGTGATCCTATAGATCAATGACGTACACGTTCTCAGTTCGATAGAGCTTCTTCTTTACTGGCTCAAGCTTCAACGAATTATGATCCTGACACCTTTGTAGAAGCTTCGGGCCATCTAGATTGGGACACAGCTATGAATGAATAATATGTTGGAATTATGATACATATGTTGTACTTGATGGAAACCCACCCATCTCAGATGATAAATTATAGTGCAGCAAAGTTATTTTCTGGTTCACGAACTTTCATGCAGAGAAACGTTCACGCACTTGCATGCAGAAAAAGTTCCTTTCATAAAGAGAAAAGTTCACGCACTTTCATGCAGAGAAAAGTTCACACACTTTCATGAAGAGAAAAGTTCCTTTCATGTAGAGAAAAGTTCACGCACTTTCATGCAGAGAAAAGTTCACGCACTTTCATGCAGAGAAAAGTTCATTTCATGCAAAGAAAAGTTCACGCGCTTTCATGAAGAGAAAAGCGCACGCACATGGGAAATCTTATGTTTGGTTAATGGTATTAGTCTGATAGTTTTTGATCCTATGGTTTTGGTCTGTGGTATTGCATCCAAAAGTGTTGATCCCAAGTATTGGGTCCATGGTATTGAATTGTTATGGTTTTTGGTCCGTGGTATTGTGAAAGGCGTAAGGCTATAAAAGAGGAAGGAGATCATTTGGCAGGGCATCTTTTGAATTATTGAATATCTCATAAAGTGCGAGATCTAGAATACTGTGATTGGGTTATGGTGTAGATCTGGATCTGAATGAAGAAGGAACCTGAGCATAAGGAGAACGATAAGTTCTATTGATGGGTCAAAACATTAAGGCTGGAATAGTGGTATCTCTATATGATTTTGATCTTGATATGTGGCGGACGCTTGATCTATAAATCTGATAATCTAGGTTAGATAATGTCTGAATGTTTGAAAGAATGAATTTATAGAGCTGTACATAGGTTTCTGAATAGTGAAGTAGCATACATCTCTTGATTTATGTTCTAGCTTCTTCTGTTTATTGCTACAGTGTTCTGGGTTTAGAAGTGGGGTGTGATTGCTGTTATTATGAACTGGGTACAGTCGTCAGAGAAGTGTTTATTTTGATTCAGTTTTGATTGGTGAAAAGGTGATTGGTTGATGTAGAAATTCTTGATGTTTGATTGATCTTATTTGTGGATCCAGTCTAAAAATTTATGAAACGTGGTCCTTGGAAGGAAGAGAAAGTTGTAGTCTTCTGCAGGTAGCAGCCTGCGTACTAATATCTCAACTAGTACAAGAACTAAGGGGGTTGTAGCTCCCTTCTAGGAGAAGATGGAAACCGAGAGAGGGTTGTAGCTCTCTGCAGGTAGTAGCCTGCGTACTGGTAAAGGACTGCACCAGTACAGAATCATTCTAAAAAGAAGTTTCTAACTGAAAAGATAGAGACATATTGCAGCAGGCGGTTTTCAGCGACATTGGGTTTCCACCTTATATCTTTTGTTCTTGTGTGTGATTGTATTCTGCTCTATTTTTCTATTCTTGGTTACTGTTTATATGATCCTGATGCACAGATTAATGTTCAACATCTGTAGAATATTTTAAATTATAAGTCTATATGGTATACACGGGTTTCCTTATCTATAGTTGCATATATACGCAGTTTTCTCTAATTGAAGTAGCATATATGTTCTGGGTTTGAAAAATAAAATAATTGACCAGATAATAATGATTCACCCCCCCCCC
>APFE030551006.1:327944-338007 GCA_000404065.3 Pinus taeda
TGGTCTGTGGTATTGCATCCAAAAGTGTTGATCCCAAGTATTGGGTCCATGGTATTGAATTGTTATGGTTTTTGGTCTGTGGTATTGTGAAAGGCGTAAGGCTATAAAAGAGGAAGGCATCTTTTGAATTATTGAATATCTGATAATATGCTAGATCTGGAATACTGTGATTGGGTTATGGTGCATATCTGGATTTGAATGAAGAAGGAACCTGAGCGCAAGGAGAAGGATAAGTTCTATTGATGGGTCAAAATATTAAGGCTGGAATAGTGGTTTTTGAATAGTGAAGTAGTGTACATCTCTTGATTTATGTTCTAGCTGCTTCTGTTTACTGCTATAGTGTTCTGGGTTCATAAGTGGGGTGTGATTACTGTTATTATGATCTGGGTACAGTCGTCAGAGAAGTGTTTATTTTGATTCAGTTTTGATTGGTGAAAAGGTGACTGGTTGATGTAGAAATTCTTGATGTTTGATTGATGTTATTTGTGGATCTAGTCTGAAAATTTATGAAACGTGGTCCCTGGAAGGAAGAGAAGGTTGTAGTCTTTTGCAGGTAGCAGCCTATGTACTATTATCTCAACTAGTACAAGAACTAAGGGGGTTGTAGCTCCCTTCCAGGAGAAGCTAGAAAACAAGAGAGGGTTGTAGCTCTCTACAGGTAGCAGCCTGCATACTGGTAAAGGACTGCACCAGTACAGAATCATTGTAAAAAGAAGTTTCTAATTGAAAATATAGAGACATATTGCAGCTTTTCACCCACATTGGGTTTCCACCTTATATCTTGTTTTCTTATGTGTGATTGTCTTCTGCTCTATTTTTCTGTTCTTGGTTACTATTTATATGACCTGATGCACAGATTAATGTTCAACATCTGTAGAATATTTTAAATTATAAGTCTGTATGGTATACGCGGGTTTCCTTATTTGTAGTTACATATATACGCGGTTTTCTCTAACTAAAGTAGTGTATATGTTCTGGGTTTGAAAAAGAAAATAATTGACCAGATAATACTGATTCACCCCCTCACCCACGAGGTTTTGGATTAATGGTAAATGGGTGCACTGTTAAGGCACTCCTTACAATAGGTCACTAGTTCAAATCCCTTGTGGGTGCTTACCTACCAAAAAAAATGTCAATGGATTGGGAATTTTTTTTTGTGTCGCGAGAGGAGCTGGGAAAAATAAGGGTTTACAGTTCATGAATTTTTAGACCTAGGGTTTGAAACTGGAAAGGAATAGGGTCAGAGTGGCAGAAATTTTCAAGAGGGGACAAATCCTGACCCGATAGATGGTAAACGAGGGGTCCATAGGGACCCCCACATACAAACAAATAATCATGCACAAACAAACAGCACAGGAAGGTGTGCAAATAGCAGGGTATGAAAGGTCAAAGAAAGAGGAAGTGACCAGCAAGGGAAGGAGAGAATATGAGGGCAAGGAGGAACAAAGCACTCAAAAGCTGAAAGGAAAGGAGAATGATGGAAGAGCAGACAGTAGAAGCAAGGAGAAGGAAGCGTAGGCACATCCCACACATGAGAACAAACAAGAGAAGGAGCAAGAAGACAATGAGAAGGGTGCTCCAGAAAAAGAGAGTGAGGAGAAGGGGAACAAACCAGAAAACCTCAATGACAAAACGACTCAAGGCCCATGCAAGCCTAAAATAGCAGAAGCCCTAAGGGTGGTACTACTGGACCCAGAAATTCAAGCCTACAGAGAACACATGACTGAACATGCAATGATTTTCAAGTTCATGGGACTCTGGCCAACGGAAAGGGTGTTGTGTCAATGGATAAAGCAACAACGAAAACCCAAAGGTGATGTTAGACTGCACCTAGGAGCCAAAGGTTTTTCTACAATTGTTTTTCAAATATAGAGGATAAGGATAGAATATTTGATGGTGGACCTTACTTCTTCACTTCAGTGGGCCTCTATATGAAGCCTTGGAAACCCAACTTTGTGCCAGAGAAAGAAACCTTCACACAGGTGCCGGTCTTGATTCGCCTCTTCACACTACCAATAGACTATTGGGGAAATGCAGCTCTAAAACAAATAGGTGACAATTTAGGGACTTTTATCAAAGCTTCAGAAGCCACTTTGCAGAGAAGATACACTTCCTGTGCTCGGATTTGTGTGGAGTTGGATGTTTCGGGGGCATTGCATGAAGGACTGTGGTTGGAATACAGGGATGAGGACTATTTCCAAGCTATTAACTATGAGAAAATTCCATTTCGCTGCAGGAAGTGTCATGAGCATGGACATTTAATCAAAGAATTTCCATTAAACAGAACAACGGAAGAACTCAAGGGAGATCAGGCAGGAAAGAACAGGGATACCTTCATTCGACTAAGAGCAAGACAGAGAGCAAACAAGAAACGCCCAATAAGAACAAGCGCAACACAAGGTAACACTAGTAATGCTTTTGAAGTATTGGAGACTAAAACTAAGTCAGAGGACCATAATAAGGAACACAATACCTCTGAAGCAAACAAAACAACAACAGGGTTAGCAACCAAAGTAATGGAGGAAAATATTCAAAACATTACAGAACATACTCAAGAAGTAACAGAAGGGGCAGATGAAGATTCAGAAATGCTCATAAGTGACATCAGAAGTGAGGAAATGGAGCTCAATGAGGTATTAGAGTAGGAAGGAGTTAACCTACCAGACATGGTGGAAGACTGGAAAAAGAAGGGGATGGAAAACATATCAGAAGAGGAAGTTACGAAAATTAATGAAATATTCATAGCTAAATAGAAAGCAGATATGGAGATGCAAAACAAGAATCTGGGCATAGCAAAAGGAATGGGACTTCGAACAAAAATCCTACTTCAAACATCCACCAACTCCAAACAAAGGAAGAAGAGAGGACGCAGATCTAATAATGAGGCACTGCAAGAAATGGGACAAGTGCTTTTAAACTCTGGTAAGATGAAAGCTCTAGAAGCTTTTTCTCTTAAATACTAATTTTTTGTGTTAAAATGAAAGTCATTACTTGGAATGCTAGAGGGCTCAATAGCCAAATAAAATAGAGACTGTTAAAGAGGAAGGTCCAAAAGGAAAAACCTGACATTATATTTGTGCAAGAAACCAAATGTGCAAGTAATACTATTTATAATACAAGAAAAAACCTAGGTAGACAAATGGAATACCTGGAAACCGCTAGTCATGGTTGGGAGGGGGGTTTAGTTACCTTGTGGAATCCGCATGTAATCAAAATCCTCTCCTCTGAAGCTACCAGGTCCTTTTTAGCCATATAAGTTCAAGTGATAGGCAATTCAGAAACCTATTTGTGCACCAATGTTTACAGGCCTCATAAGTTAGAAGAGAAATACATTTTTCTTAGAACTTTATTGAATCTGAAGCTCAGATATCCCAATGCAAAGGCAATCATAGGAGGGGATTTCAATATGATAACTACACTATTAGAGAAGAAAGGAGGAATCGGGAAACTCAACAAAGATTCTAAAGCATTCTTAGATTTCATCAACATATCTAAATTAGTGGATGTCCACCCCAAGAGTGGGGCTTTCACTTGGAATAACAGAAGGGGAGGTGAAAGACAAATCGTGGAGGTGAAAGACAAATCGCCTCTCATCTTGACAGATTTCTAATATCTGAAAGTATGTTGTTGGAGGGAGTGATAGTAGAATCAGAGATTCTACCTAGTGGAGGGTCAGACCATTGGCCCATTTCTCTGATTGCTGTTATCCAGGGCACTCCTAGAAATAAGACATTTCGATTTGAGAAATTTTGGCTTAATCATCTAGACTTTACTCAACGTTTTGAGAAGTGGTGGCATGAACCGATGGATATCAGAGGAACCAAAATGTACAAACTTCAAGGTAAATTAAGATACATCAAAAATAAAATCAAAACACGGAATATAACAGTTTTTGGGAACATATTCAAAGAAAAAACCAAGATAGAGGAGCAGCTAGAGCAGATTCACAAAGGCTGGATTACTGGAGATAGTAACCTAGAATATGCAAACAAAGAAAAAAATTTGATGAAACAATGGCAGCTTCGTTTCCAACAGGAAGAGACCCTTTGGAAGCAAAAGTGTCAGATCCAGTGGCTCAAGGAAGGGGAACAGAATACCAAATTCTTTCACAGATCAGCACTGGACTACAGAGGTGCCAATAAAATCCTCAATCTCAAAAGCGAACAGGGGGACATTCTCCAGAATCATCCAGGAATTTCAACCCGGCTCACTTCGCATTTCAACAGCATAGCTCAAGAGCCAGAGGTAGATAGAACATCAGCAATTGCTAAACTCATCAAGTCTATTCCCAAAACAATCACTAATGAGCAAAACCTTGCATTAACTAGAGAAATCTCTTTGGAAGAGGTGGAAGAAGCAGTGAAGAATATGCCAAATGACAAAGCGCCTGGGCCTGATGGCTTTACCATCAACTTTTACAAGGCTTTCTAGGAAATTGTTAAAACTGAGGTCTGGGAAGTGGTGGAGGATTCTCAGCGTTCTGCCTTAATTCTCAAATCTCTAAATTCAACTTTCCTAGCCCTGATTCCAAAAGAAGAAGAGGCCAACACCCTAGAAAAATTTCAACCTATTGCTTTGTGCAATGTTATTTATAAGATTATCTCTAAAGTCATTGCCAATAGATTGAAACCTATTCTCTTGGGTCTCATCTTAGAAGAACAATCGGGATATGTTGAGGGAAGATAGATTCTGGACAATATTCTACTAGCACAAGAAATGATTCGTACACTTCACTCCAGGAAAGTCGCAGGCATGATGATGCAACTTGACTTATGAAAGGCTTATGATAAAGTCAACTGGAATTACCTAGAAGCAATCTTAAAATCTTTCAGTTTCACCAATCAATGGATAAAGTGGATTCTAACTCTGATCAAATCTACTAATTTTTCTGTACTAGTAAATGGTGCCCCTATCGACCAATTCTCCCATTCACGAGGACTCAGACAAGGAGACCCATTATCTCCTTTCCTTTTTGTTATCCTGGTGGAAGGTTTAAGCAGAATCATTCGAAGCACTAAAGAGGAAAGGAAGGATCAAAGGACTACAACCCTTGCCCTCCATTCCAGCAACCACTCACCAGCAATTTGTTGATGATACAATGTTACATGGGTCTCCTATAGTCAAAGAAGCCCTGGGATATAAAAGGATCTTGAATCTTTTCAGCGAAGCCTCAGGTATGGAAATTAATCTATATAAATCCACTATATTCTTTTTCAATACGCATTTAGCTGTGCAGAAGAATATCTCTATCATTCTAGGCTTCCAAAGAGAAAGTTTTCCCTCGAGGTACCTAGGAGCACCTCTAATGGATAAACCTTGGCAAAAAATTCATTGGGAGAAGATCCTAGCCAGTTTGGTGAAAATATGTCATCATTGGACCCATAGGGCCCTCAATTTTGCAGGGAGGCTAGTTCTAACAAACGTTGTTCTGCAAGTTATTCCACAATATATGCTCTCCATAATCCCAGCTCCCAAAGGAGTTCTACAACAAATGAGAGTGATTCAGAGAAATTTGTTATGGACAGGAAATGCAGAGAAGAAAAAATGGGCACTAGTCGCATGGAATAAATTGTGCAAACCTAAAAATTTGGGAGGGTTAAACCTGCTTGACCCCTTCACCATCAATAGGGCCTGTGGGGAAAAACTTTGGTGGAAATGGCTGAAGGAACCCAATATTCCTTAGGCTAGACATTGGAAGGAGAAATACGCTCCAACGCGTAGCACCCAGAACTTAATTAGAATGTAAGAGAACCCAGAGGGGTCACCAGTCTAGAACCTAGCAAGGAGAAATCGAGAAATTATACAAGAGAATAGCCTCTGGGAAATTTGCAATGGGAAAACGGCCTTCTTCTGGGAGGATGCCTGGCAACAACTCCCTAAGTTATAGAGGCTAGAGTTTGCAGAACTGCAGAGAAATTATCAAGAGTTTGGGAGAACAACGGTCAATCATTATTGGACTCCTAATAACAAGGACCCGGAATGGAGCAATTGGGAAATCAATGAAACATAGAGCATAACTGAAGCAAACAACAACGTCAGGGACCTACAAATTCTATTAAACAAAAGAAGAATTAGGAAGGAAGATGACAGCGACCAACTAAGATGGGGAAAGCAAGGAGGGGGCAATTTCATGCTCAAAGAAGCCAGAAATAGTATCGAATATTCAAAGCAAATTGAAAAGGTACAATGGAGTAGCAAGGTCTGGGATTCTCAGTTCTGGCCAAAAATTAAAATGTTCCTATGGCTCCTAATGCATACGAAAACTCTAACTTGGGAGAATCTCCGCAAGAAAGGGTTTTGTGTCCCTTCTAGGTGTCCCATGTGCAACAAGGAAGAGGAAACTATGAACCATCTCTTCAACACATGCGAATCGACAAACATAATGTGGAATTGGGCAGAAAATACTTTGCAGCAAACGGACAGAACCAGAGAGTCCATCCATGGGACCATCGAGAATTGGCGAGACAATTTCTCTAGTAATCAAAGGGTCAACATCATTTGGAAAATAATGCCAGGGTTTATTACATGGACAGTCTGGAAAGAACGGAACAGAAGAGTATTCTTATACGAAACCAGGGAAATAAATCACTCAATAGAAATTATCATACAAAATATAAGACAATTGGTTCTTGTCAAAAGCAAAGCAGATCAAGATAGTAAATCTTCGAATCGGGACTTACAAATTTTGAAAGCCTTTAACCTTGATAATGGAACATGTGTGGCTACAGTGAATTGCCAACAGGAGATGAGCACCTTGTTAAGCATGTGGAAGCACCCACCTTTAGGCTTCCTCAAGCTAAATTTCGATGGTGCATCGAGAGGTAATCCAGGAATGGCTGGCATTGGTGGCATTATAAGGAATAGCGAAGGGGAAATTCTACACATCTACAACAGAGCCTTAGGGGAAGCAACGAACAATGAGATGGAGTTCGCAGCAATGGAACAGGGTCTCAGAATTCTTAGAAATTTACAGGCAGGTGCAGCAGTAGTTGAGGGCGATTCCCAGCTCACAATAACAGCAGCCAGAAGGATGTATGTGGGAGCTAAAGCTAGCAAGGTTACACAACACTGGTGACTGGCTAAAGTAATAGAAAGTATAGCTGAGCATTTGGGGTGGCTGAAAGGTTTAGTTTTTCAGGCTGTTCGCCATAAAGCCAATGTAGCTGCAGACCATCTGGTGAATTTTGGTATAGATAACCCCACTAACATATTGGACATCTGTTGGCAGGACGTCACCTACCCAGAATTAAGAAATAAATGCACCCTGCTCTCGAGGCAAGATTCGGTGAATGAAAGGTAAGAATGAAGAGGTGGTGATCTTTGCAGGCTCAACGAAATGATGATGAGGATCATGCGTACTGTGGGGAGAATTAAAGGTTCGCAAAAGATTGAAGGACGGGCTGAACAGGAGCATAGGAGGGAGCCATTCCCATCAGATCTATGATCAAAAACAATGAGCACCGCCGACACCCATACGGAATATGGGACACTTGGAACGCTATGGAGGAGAGCAAGAGAGGTGACTGTAAGAGCAGGAAATTAGATCATTACTAGAAATACAAACCATCAAACAAGAATAATTATGATAAGACATGCGGGCAACAGGGGATAGGATGGAACGTACCCCGTAATTATCCCAATTTCATCTATTTATTCTCAGCCCCTGGCAACAACAATGCCACTGTTTCTTTGAGTTGTAGGCTGAAAATTGTTTCCCTAATCCTTACAATGTTGAGTGGTCAGTCGTGTGTGGTTAAGATAATGGCGGGTGAGGGGAGCCGAAATGCATCGGCCAACCAAGATTTGAAACAAGCTAGGGAAGCCTATGAAACACGCACCTTGCAAAAAGAAAAATGAAAAATTGAGGAGCAGGAGGCCATTGTTACTGAGGAGGAGAAAAATTTGGAAGCACAGGAGTTGGAGAAGGATATGGATTGGGTGCAGGACCCTGGTACAGTAACAACGCGTGCAACTCAGTATGTGCGTACGCAAGCAGATATGTGGAGGATGAAAACAATGTTGGCTAAGGCCATTAGCATGCAGGGGGACTACACCAACCAAGTTCATCAAGCTCAATAAGCAATTGCAGTCACGATAGAGGAGCATATGGTGATTCTGGAGAGTCTGGAGTTCAAGATCAGTAGTCTGGAACAACAATTTGACACTGTTTCAAAGAAAATCACTATCCTGATCAGTCTCTTGCAACATACTATAAATCAAGATGCCAGGAATGCTAGGGAAAAGATGGAGGGGCACATAGGTGATAACCAGAGCACACTTCCAGTGCCATCTCAGGCAGGCAAAGCTAAGGCATTGACTGGGCTGAATACCTCCAAGAATTATATTGTTCTTGACATGTATTGAGTCTCTATTGTCTGATGAGTCTGTTTATGTGGCTGTCAACCTTAGTTTTTAGTCTTTGGTCTGTCAAATTTTGCTCTTGGCTCAACTATATATGCCCTTGGCTATGTGAATTGTGGTTTAGTCACTGTTGATTTTATCGAACCCCAACTCTCTCTGCCGCCCTGCATGGTGAGCCTCGAGGTACTGTGGAGGTTTTTTGACCAAGCACCTTAGCTTAGTAGGATGGTAGTCCTCTGTCTGCTTGAGAAGACATTTTGTAAAATATGTATTTTGAACTAATATAATTTGTTGATTTACAAAAAAAATACTGATTGACCCCTCCTCTCAGTATTATTTCCAACAATTGGTATCAAAGTGGGTCCTTCAGAAGAAGCTTGATCACTTGAAGGAAGATCTATCATCATGAGAAACTACGAGAGAGAAGCATTAATCAGGCCACCAATTTTTGATGGGACCAACTTCGTCTATTGGAAGGTAAGTGTTGCAACCTATCTTCAATATCTTGGTACAATCGTCTGGGATATCATAGATACAGGGTACACTTTTCCATCAGCTACTCCTAGAGATCCAACTGAGAAGAAGAAGTTTGAAACTAATGCAAAGGCTATCAATATGCTATTAGGATGTCTATCTCAATCAGAATTCATCAAGGTTATGCAGTATAAAACCGCAAAATAAATATGGGACAAGATCGTTCTGAGCTATGAAGGAGATGAACAGGTAAAATGAACAAAACTTCAAACCCTCAGAATTCAATATGAAAATCTCAGAATGTACAATGATGAAAGTTTGCTAACTATTTCCTACGATAGATGATATGTAATTGTTTGTAAAAATTTGGTGAAAATAAAAGAGGCTATTGTGGTTGAAAAGGTTCTGAGATCTTTGTCTTCTAAGTTTGAATCAAAAGTTTCTGTAATAGAAGAAAAGGAGAATCTACATAAAATTACCATGTCGCAACTACACGGAATTCTAACCGCTTATGAAATGAGGAAAGGGGGACCATAAAAAAAAAGAGAAGATGCATTCAAGGCCTCAGGAAAAGGAGATTCTTATGACTCAGGACATATGTCAGAAGAAGAGGAAGAATCAAATTTTGTCAAGAACCTTCAATGGGGTGCTGGAAGATTCAGAGGTGAGTTACCTTTCAAATTTTTTTCTTGTGGAAGAGTCAGTCACTATGCTACCAAGTGTCCTCATAAAGGTAAGGAACCTGTTAGATGGAACAAAAAATAGAATGTAAATAAGAAAAACCATTACACTCATGAAGACAGTGATGGATTTTCAAATAGTGATGAAGATGAACAAGGTAATAAGCATAGACTTTTAATGGCTTTTGAAGATGATGATTTCATGGATGCTATAGATGAAGAAGGTCTTTATGAAGAGATTTCTAAACTCAAAATTTGTTTAGAGAGAAAACTATGATTATTGATACTCTGCAATTCCAACTGGCTAAAAGTGAAAAACATCATGAAAAGTTAGAATGTGAAATAGTGGGACTTAGAAAAGAGATTGAGAAAACTAAAGCTCTTAATCTTAGATTTGTTAAAGTATATGAAACGTTAGATGAGATTATCAAAGTACAACATTCTCCACTAATCAAGACAGGTCTGGGATATAATGAAGAAGCATCTCAAGCACAAAAGCCATCCACCTCCAAAAGTTATATTGATGCAGCAAGGAGAAGTGAACAAAT
>APFE030551006.1:344677-377322 GCA_000404065.3 Pinus taeda
CTCATATCCACTCAAGGAAACATGAGACATCCGATCGCTCACATCAGAATGAATCAAATCAAGTATCTCAGTCGCTCTGTTGTCACTGCTGGGAAAAGGGGATTTGGCAAACTTGCCCATCGCACATCCTCTGCAAGCAAGTATCAAATTGATCAGTACTGAATTTTGGCACACCTGTAGTGATCTCCCGCAAAGTCCTCAAGGCTCCATGATACATATGTCCCATCCTGCGGTGCCAAATCTCACACAGCTCAGAACTGCTAGCTCTGCTATCAGTACCACTGCTCAATGCCAAAAGGGACTGGAATGCAAACTTGTACACCTTTGCATGGCGTACACCTATCACTCTAGCTGAATAAACTAGAGTGCCCCTGGGATACATCAACACCTGTCCTTCCCTGAACAATACCTCATATCCTCTGTCCTCCAAAGCTGAGACGGATATGAGGTTCTTCCTCATCCCTTGCACATAAAGAACATCTAACACCTTCAAGGGAGGTTTGGACTCCCTCTGAAATATTAGTGTCCCTACACCCACTGCTCTAACAACTTTGTCATCACCGAGTACTACCTCCATATCAGTGCCACTCTCTGAAAGCTCTGAGAAGTACTCGCGGACTCTTGTCATGTGATGTGAAGCCCCACTGTCCACATACCAGATACCCGAAGATGCTCCGCTAATCAAGGGAAAAGCATGCTCCCTTTGAACCTGTGTGGCAGGTGATCCTGCACTAGAGGACTCACACGCAGTGAACCCAAACTCTCGGTCAAAACAATCTGCAAAGTCCTCAACCTCTGTTGAAGTTGCCACGCTCTAGTTCTTCCCCTTCTTCTTCTTCTTCTCCGGACACACAACTGCATAGTGTCCCATCTTTTGACAATTCCAGCACTTCACCTTGGAATAGTCCTTCTATGTGTTACCTTGTTTACCTTTACCTTGGCCTTTGCCCCCACCATTGCTTGTGGAAGCCTGCTTCTTCCCTTTGCCTTCCTTGCCTCCTGCCGACAGTGCTACATCCTCATCCTGCTCAACTGGCTTGGCTGCCCCAAGCTGACCTTTCCTGATCTCTGTCTGAATGCAATCATCCCAAAACCTCTCCCATGTGGGAAGAGTCTCACGTGCACAAACCCCATCAGCAAAGTTCATCCATGAACGGGGGAGGCCATTCACTACAATCGGCACCAACTCAGTGGGTGGAATGACCTCTCCAACTGTTGCCAACTCATCTCTCACATTAGTAATCTTTGTGAGATATCCAGCTGCACTATCATTACCCATCTTAATGGTCTTCAGCTTCTCCTTCAGGACCATTTTCCAGTTCTCATTGATACTCTGGTAGAGATTGGACAATGATGTCCACATCTCATGGACATTTCTCTTTCCTCTCACATGAGGAATGCAATGGTCTTTGACTCCGTCTAGAATCAGTCTCTTACCCTTGTTGTTCTTTCTATTATAAACAGCCAACTGAGTAGCATCAGTAGGCACAACAACAGGGTTTTGTGTGGTATGCACCATGATATCCCAGACTTCTGCCTCCTCAAAGATACTCTGCATTCTCTCCTTCCAAACGTTGTAATTGCTATGCCCATCCAACCTATCCTCCACCCTCAATCCCAATGACATCCTGCTGTCCTAAAACTGAAAAATAGCACTGCTGTAGTAAAGATAAAACTGTTGTTTGAGAAAAATCAGTTTGCTGGAATTTTCTGAGTGAAAAATCAACAAGCTGTAATTTTCCTCCTTGCTGTCCCAAACTGCATTTCAGAACTCAAGCTCTGATACCTTGTAAAAAATTCTTATTTCTCACCCCGGTTTTCAGTTTCACCTTATTTCTCCCATAATAGTTAACTGTCATTTCCCATATCCATACATTCAACGACTGAAAAAATAAATTTACTGAAAACACAAATTCTGGAAATTTTACAGAATGCCGGAAAATGCAGAAATAAAAAATCAGCAGGTACAAAAAGCCATTCAACACATTTAAACATAGTGATTTTTGGTCAACAGGACCCTGGAGAAACCCCCTACAACTTTTGGGGAAAACCAGTTCGAGAGCTCTTTCTTATTTCTGGAAAATGCTTTTTACAGTGAAATATTCAGCAAAAAAATTAGCAAGCAAACTTTTACAACTTATCTTGTTTTCCGTGCCTCACAGCCAACTGGAAAACTTGCAACCAGCAAAACAGAACAGCAATACTATTGTACAGCCTCCTCTAAATCTGCTGTACAGCCTCCACAAAACAGTTGTACGGCCTCCTTGAAAACTGTTGTATGGCCTCCTCCAAATTTGTTGTACGGCCTCCACAAAAACTGTTGTACAGCCTCCTTGAAAACTGCTGTACGGCCTCCTCAAAATCTGTTGTATGGCCTCCTCAAAATCTGTTGTACGGCCTCCTTGAAAACCGTGCCCAAATACTGCCTTTTGCTGTGTGCTAACTTAGCTGTACAGATTTGCTAAAGTGTTGCCTTGGAATGTGTACCAAGCTATTGTCTCTTTCTCCTCTCTATTCAGAAATCTCCCTTGCTCTCTTGCTCTCCTTCTCTCAATCTGCTCATGAAAGAATAAATGACCTTTTCCTCCTTTTCCTCCTTTAATCCAACCCTAAGTGACTTTTGGGTAACCCCTAAATCCAATGGCTGAAATAGATTGAGATCTACGGTGAGATTAAATGCTCATTTAAATCTCACTTTTTATTTTTTAATTCACCCCACTTTAATAAAGACCCACTTAGTCATTTATTTCCAAAGTCATTTTCCTTTCTAATTTTACATTGACTTTATTAAAATCACTTTAAAATTAAACTTTAGTAACTTTATCACTTAAAGACACTTTTAAATTAGATTTGACTTTATAAAATTATAAAGTCACTTTAGGAGAAAAATTAAATTCTTTTGGACACTTTTCCCTACGCCAAAGATCAGAGCCTTAGGGAACCATCTGCCCTCCGGTACCAAATTTCAACAACGTGATCATCCAACTATCTCATGACGATCGAGTCCACCAATGCATTAACATAGTGGTTGTGGACATACCAGAAGCATATGGTCTACTACTCAACAGAAATTGGTCCAGCAAGCTAGACAAATATTTTGCTACAGACTGGTCTCACATGTGGCTTTCGTACAAGGGCAGGTGCAACCAAATCCGGGTACTGTTTGAGAGGTATATGAAGCACAATGTTACCCCCCTTAACGGTGAGAATGAACCTTTGGCCTTCGCAGAACTCATGTTTGGCAACTACCTCCTAGAAATGATGTTGGGGTGTTCTCCTGCACGGCTAGCTCCAACCCCACCAAACACCCATTTGGGACTCCTTCCTTGCCCAACCGATGGTAATGAAACATGTACAGTGCATTGTACTAATAGTAGTAGTAGCAACAGTAGCAGCAGCAGTACTAGCATGCCAAACGGTCCGTGTACAAACAAGTTGTGGGCCGTGGATTTTGACAAATCAAAGACACATGACAGCTCGAGGACCGGGTATATTTCAGTCGCACAAAATAACAGAAAATGCATGATTTCAATCTGTTTGAAGTTCGAGTGCACAAACAACGTTGCTAAGTATGAAGCACTCGTGTTGAGCTTACAAAGGACCATCAGCCTCAACGCGGCCGCACTCAAAAGGATACTACACCTCGTACACAGTGTTGATGCTCTCAAGGGCATAACGACTGATGAAGGTAAGCGCAAGCAGCCCCTGAAAGCTACAACTGAGGGCAAGAAAGGTAACCCCACCCCAAGGGTGTGATTTCCCTCAACGAGCTCAATGATTTGCAGAACTTCTGTTGAGGGCCAAGAAATAGCAGAACCCGCAGGTCCACCACTACAAACAAACATAGCAACTTGGGAACCAATCACGATCCGAAGATAGCTAGTCTTTGCACAAACAACACACCGCAGCAGCGACAAGTCTTTGACCGCTTGATCAAACAATACCGAGATTTGTCTACATGGACAGATGATGACCTGAGTACACACTATACGCAAGCAATCCAACACGGGATTCTAGGTAAAGGAGGAGTCAAGTAATTGCAGCAAAGGCCAAGTAAAACACATATGTCATTTGAACTCCTTATACAGAAAGAAATAAACAAAACAAAAAAAAAATTGACTAAGATTTTGGATGATTGGATTACTTGCAAAGTTCGTCATCATACTTGGGTTTCTAATTTAAATCCCACGCGTAAGAAATCCGAGGAAATCCGCTTATGCATTGATTTCAGGAACTTGAACCGCTCACAGAATAAAAACAACTACCCCGTGCCATCATTTGAGCCTATCTTGCACACAGTATCTGAAACAGTGGTGTCATCTCCACGTAAAGGTCTTTTGGAATACCACCAGGTTCCGATAGTGGAGCCCAGTGGACTTACACTGGTCCATGAGAAACTTGGCACACGCACATGTCGTCTGCAATCACTTGACAGGAGGGCTGACGACCTTCCTGTCAATGGCCAAGATCTCAAGCGTTACTTCCAGTAGGCCAGGTCGCACCCCGTGCCATGTACATAGTCTGCTTGTTGCTTGTTGTTTTCATCTTGTTTGCTTTGCTTACTATCTTTGTTGTCACTTTGTTTGTTCTGCTTTCTATTTTTGTTTATGTTTGTTTTGTTTGCTTGGTATATTACTATTTTTGTTTCCGGAAATAAGTGTTGCCAGCTACTACATTTTGGCTTTTGAATAGAGTATGTGGCTGAAATTTGAAGAGACTTGTGAAAATGCAGCACTTGGGCAATCTTGTTTCCATCTTCTTTGTGCTTGTTTATAACCTTCGGCCGATGAATTCTTGACGGAAAATATGAATCGTCTACAAGGGAAGTTTTAGTCCAACCATGAACCTGTGTCCACACTGGGAATCTCCATGCATGTACTCAACCTTCTGCTCTGTGTGTTCAAGCTCATCCAACTAGTAGAAATGGAGAAGGGGAAAATCTAAATGAGCAAACCTATGTCAGAGGTCTCACATGCTTCTCTGAAGAAACAACCTCCTCTGCTCTCAATAAGTCGGGATCCCTCTTCTGCCCCAAAAATAAATAAGTGCCTATGCACAGTCCTCTTGAAAAAAATACAAAGGTGAAAGAAGAGAAAGGCTTCTTGCGCAAAGAGGTGAAGCATGCAACTCCACCGGGGTACTAACCAGGCTCGCTAGCAGTGGAGCAATGTGTGTGTTCCTAGGTGACTCCGTCGGGGTACTCTCCAGGCCTGCTGGCAGCGGAGCAACACCAAAGATGAAAACTTATACTCTGAAAATCTTTAACTCGCAAGCTAAACTACCCTTCGCGGATTCGAAACACAGCGATCAAGCTGAACTTTTGATTGTGTTTGACTGAGTTGGCAAAAGGTGAACCACGTATGTCCATGGGGTAAGTGGGGAAGCCAACATAACCCATACAACGTTTCAATACTCCCCGAAAGACCAAGGCCTTGTACTATCAATGAACCAAAACAGAGAAGCTGGAGTTCTACTAGTGTGTCGCCAAGTGTTGTAGCAGCTACAACCACCCTCCAAAATTTTGGCCTGCACCCAAATTCGGAGCCTCCCTTAAGAGTTTCACTTGATGGTTGCATACACTCGAGTTCACTTTGTGAGCTCGTGTGAGCCTTCACACCCACCTTGCTTGTTCATTCCACCCAAGCTTTTGCATGTTGATGTCTATGTCTTGCTTGCAACCATGTTCTAGTCATGCTCAAGGTCTTCGCTTCGTGTGTACATGTTATGTTCGCTATGAAAACATATGTCGCACTCACACACGGAGTCACATTCACTGTCGCGCAAGTGTCATCAGAGTGTCGCGCTTATCGCTTGCACCGTCGGTCAATCATGTTGAATATGTGTGTCTGGTTGGTCTGATTCGTCTCATCGTCAAGTAATGAAAGTGCGTGTTTGTAAGATCACAGTTGCATCTTTCACTCGTTCACACACTCAGTCATTTTGTTGAAGTTTTGACGACCAAACTCCCCTCTAACAGTTGGACCATCACCCCGCCATCGACTTGATCGACTGTCACCCAGAACAGCGCAGAAGCACCAAGGAAGTCTTTTCAAGTTGTGCTTCTCGCAAGCAATTCAATCAACCTTCATGCTGGCCACCAGGAGAGTCGGACCCGACAGCCACCCCGGGCTTGACGCCCCTCAAAAATTGTGTATAGGCTGCTGACCTTCCCACTCTGCTAACTAAGGAAATTGCGCAAACAAGTCAGACAGTCACCAAGTGCCCATCCCTATCTCCCTCAGAAAATTACGCAATTTTCCCAGTCAGTCCTCCCGACAGTCGACCAGCTGCTCATCATGAAAATTGAGCAGTTTTCATGAGCAGGCCTTCTACTGCCCAACAGTCCACTCAGCTCAGAAATTGTGCAGAGATGATCAGCAGTCCAACCTCCGAGCATTAGTGTAGTTTCCCTCGCCAGCAGCTCCCAGCAGTTGATTGCTTGTTACCCTTGGGAATTGCATAGTTTCTGCTACCAGTAACCCAACTGCCATTTCCCTCCAGGAATTGCGCACTTTTGGCTGCCAGGCTCCCAGCCAATTCCTCCAAAAAACTGCGCAATTTCTGCATGTTGATCCTCCATGCAACATAGCATGTTCCTCCAGAAATTTGCGCAAATTTTGTTGTCAAGCCCTTGCTGCCCACTCATTCCGGAAAATCCACAGATTTTGTCTGCCTTGCCTTCTAGCAACCTGGATTGTCGCTCTCAAAACTTGCGCAGTTTTTCCTTACAGCCGAACCAGACCTCGCGAACAGTCACTGTCAAGTTGGATTGCCCATCTTCATCACCCAGTGACTCTTGCGCAATTTTCATCAACAGTTCCCAAAGCCATCATCCTGCCTCGCAACCTTGTTGCCTCTCCCAGTCACCTGCATCCGAAATGATCATGTTTCATGGTAGACTAGGAGGTTTTTGGATTTGATGTCGTCTCGTAATGAGTGCTTGTAGGTACAGGTACACCAACAAACATGGTGTGACAACGAATGGAATGACCGAAGGGAGCACATGCAAAAGGACAGGTTCACCAACGGACGAACGAACAATGCATGTGAAGGGATGTGCTCGCGAACGGATGATCATGCAAAGATGTTTTCACGGACAGACAGACGAGCAAACATGCAAGATGTGCTCATGGACGAACGAACAAACAAACATGCACCTTTCGCAAACCAATGAGCATGTCAAGCCTTCCAACATGCAAGCAAGGAACATCAAGCGAACCAACAACCATCGAAGACTTCGTGCACTTTGCCACGTGGAGGTGAAGCTGTGACACACCATGAAAACATCCACCACCCAGCAGCACTGCAACTCGACATGCACTCCAAGAAGCAGCACAAATGTACCAACACTATCATGTCGAGTCATGTCATGAGTCATGTTGTCCACATCTCCATTGCGGCCATGTTGTCAAATCAATGTGGTGTAACATGGAAGTCTAAGAGACCCATTTGTTGTACAAAGAGTCATGTAAAGTCGAAAAGTCATGGAAGTCAAACAGTGATGAGGGTAGTCGAATCGCTGCAAGGGTCAGTTTCACCCTTAGCTATAAATACCCCCTCATTTGTACATGCAAAGGACTTTTTTCACCTCAACTCCTCCCACATAGCCAAGAGAGTCTGTTATCTTTTCTTTGAGTAAGAAGTGGCTCCAACGCCCCTCACACGGGGTTAGTGATGTATGGTGTAACGATGTGTCTTGGAACTTTCGCTTAATTCAAAAGCCTACTAACAAGCCAGCATGTTTTCACACATGTATTGTATTTGTTGTAAGACTAATCTTTAACACTTGTAATACATGTTGCTTGAACCTGTGTTTAACACTTGAACTAATTCACTTGTTGTAATACAAGTATGTTAATGGAAATGTGTTGTATATGTTGTTAACATTGTCTCGCCTGTGTAGACTACTCTCCCAGACATCAAAAAGACCTTTCACGTAAAACTTACTATAACAAGCTGTTGACACAGCGAATTTTCGCTATGCCAACAAAGGGAAACCAACCCAATAGCAGACCCCGATTAGATCTGCTTTCATTTGGAATGGCTAGTTCCAATGCATTTCAAAGGATCCCGTAAACTGTTATAGGTGTTGAAAGATTGCTCCCCGGAGGAAGACTTCCATTAAATCAACAAAAGAAACAGCTAACCTATATGTATCAAGTCCTATCTACACTGATTCTACCTACTTATGCTAGTCCTAACTATTCTAATCTATCCCGCAGGAGCATAATAAAAGAGATTAAACATCATATATAGATTCCAAGTCCAAATGAATCAATTACTGAGTTCACCTATGAACAACACTGTATTTAAGCTTAGTTGCAATCTAATTATTCATACAAGAATACACATTCTTGTTTCTACAAATAAAACTTGCAACTAATGTTTAATATAGCTTCGTATCGAAGACCGCTCATGAGTTAACCATGATAACGAATTATATTCAAATAACCAAAACTAGTCATAAGCTGTCTGTTATCACTGTGCACAAAAACAAAACATATATATCCTCATGCCAGTCACAACAACCTGATTCCAAACATAAAAGAAAAACGAAAATGAATCTGAAAAAAGGCTTCTTCTTGACCAAAATAGTCTTCTTTATTAGCATAATAAAATCGACCCCTCTTCTACCAAAAAAAAGTCCTTTTCCTCTATCCAAAGGTGATACTTATGGAGAAAGAGAACTGACCATCAGTTTCTCTCGACCTTCGGCCTTCCCTCTTCCTTTCCATATTCAGATTAAAATATACAAAATCTAACAGTTAATGAAACAGTGAACACGTTGAAGCCATTCCTACTGGAGCGTTCTATTTCCTGAAGAAAAATGAACGGATGTCGGTAGAAAGAGGAATGACTACATGCCATCCCTTTGCACACGTATTGACTGAATGTTATTCCTTTTTATTCCCTAAAGGCAAATGTAGACAGTGCGCTCATTTTTCAACATCTGGCTTGATTTAAGGTGTATCCGAAGGTAATAATAACTTGATGATTGTTCATGCTATGATCATTTAAAGGCTGCGTTGCTTTCTCTGTTAAAATTTCTGTTTTCCCACCCCGGTTTTCAGTTTCTCCTTATTTCTCCCATGTAGTTAAATGCCCTTTCCCATAACCATACATTCAACAAGCTGGAAAAAATAAATTTTGCTGAAAACACAAATTCTGGAAAATTTACAGAATGCTGGAAATTGCAGAAATAAAAATCAGCAGTAATAAACAGCCATTAAAACACATTAAAACACTGATATTTTTGGTCAACGTGACCCTGGAAAAACCCCCTACAACTCTTGGGGAAAACCAGTTTGAGAGCTCTTCTTTATTTCTGAAAAATGTCCTTTTACAGCAAGAAAATTTCAGCAAAAAATTACAGCAAAATAATTTTTTTTCAGCAAGCAAACTTATCCGTTTTCAGCCCAACAAACCACCTGGAAACTTCTCAGTTTTCAGCAAAAAATCAGCTTTTTCTGCTTGTTCTTGCTGCTGTTCTGCTTGTCTTTCTGCTGTTGTGATTTTGCTGAAGCGCTGCCTGGTATGTGTGCCAAACTGCTGCCTTTTTCTCCTTCTTGTCCAGAAATCTCCCTTGCTCTCTTGCTCTCCTTCTCCCAATCTGCTCATGAAAGAATGAATGATCTTTTCCTCCTTCTCCTCCTTTAATATAACTCCAAGTGACTTTTGGGTGATCCAAATGACTTTTGGGTGATCTCTAAATCCAATGGCTGAAATAGATTTAGATCAATGGCTGAGATTAAATGCACATTTAAATCTCACTTTCTATTTTTTAATTCACCCACTTTAATAAAGACCCACTTAGTCATTTATTTCCAAAGTCACTTTTCCTTTCTAATTTTTCATTGACTTTATAAAAGTCACTTTAAAATTAGACTTAGTAACTTTATCACTTAAAGTCACTTTTAAATTAAATTTTAACTTTATAAAAATTATAAAGTCACTTTAGGAGAAAAATTAAAATCTTTTGGACACTTTTCCCTAGTTCAAAGATCAAAGCCTAAGGGAACCACCTGTTCTCCGGTACCAAATTTCAACAAGATCTGTGCTAATTAATATAAAAGAAGTTGAGAAACCCTTTAACCTAAATATTAGTCAACTTGAATTTATACAAACTAGAAGAAAAGTGATTGCTAAGGTTGTGGAGGGAACAAATCAGTCCCAACAATTCAACGAGATTTTTATTAAATTCTTTATTCCAACTAGCTATTTTTTATTGTAGCGTGTGTATTAGAGTATAATTAGTTTTTTATTTTTCTAAATCAATCACAGATAGTTAACTCATAATAAGCTTAATATACAAAGACATTCAACGTGAAATTATACTTCTCTAAACTTGAGAAAACTCTTCTAGGATTAAAAAGCTCAAATATATTAGTGATTGCATACAACATTGGCTACTTGCTCATTAATTTTTACGTTGGATGCTACTTTGACTTAGCTCAAGGTTTTGCAACATTTCATTGTCAACCTTTAACATGTGAGCTCACTAGATCTTAGCCACCTTTGGATTATATCAAACAACTAGAACCAAACTCTTTCTTGGTTTAGTTCTATTCATTTTAAGGTTGCATATTAATATGTTAACAAGTTGTTTAACCAGTTACCAAATTGATTTTCCTTGCAATGCTCTAATTTATGGTTGGCATTTTCTTTTTGATATAATGTGCATGTGCATGTTGTGGTAGGATTGATGTGCCACTAACGTGGTGCTAATGTAGTGTTGACATGTTAATGTGTCAATTATGTGTTGGATTCCACATCATCAACCTCGATAAAATAAAAAAGTGCATGGACGAGGTCCTTCTTTTCAACTCAATTTTCCACGTGGATGTAGAAGCATGGCCTCTCTATCTAGGATGTAGTTGATTGGATGGAATAGAATGAACTTGAGATAGAATCTTTGCATGAAGTTTACCCACTTATCGAGTCCCACTATGTGACATGCAAATGAAGAGTTTGATGCAATGGCCATTGCCTAGATGGAAAGTTAATGAAGTCATAATAGCTCAATATATAAAGACATTCAACATGAAATCACTCCTCTTTTCTAGAATCAGGAAAACTCTTATGAGATGAAAAAGCTCAAGAATGCTAGTAATTGCTTACAACAATAACTTCTCTCATTGATTTTTACTCCAAATGTTGCTTTGACTTCGCTCAGGGATTTGAAACATTTCACTATCAATTCTTCACATCTTCAATTCACTCTATGAGCTTAGTAAATCTTGCCCATCTTGTGATCAAACCAAAATGCCGAAACCAAACCCTTTCTTTGTTTAATTTTGCTCCTTTTAAGATAGCATAGTGATTTGTTATCAAGTTGTTTGATTGTCATTTGATTGCCACGCTAAATTTTCTTGCAACACTCTTGTTTGGGGTTGACAATTGCTTTTTGATATAATGTCAATGTTCATGTTGTGGTAATATTGATCTAGCATTGACATAATGCTAATGTGGCACTTCCATGTTGGATTCCATGTTATCAACCTCACTAAAAAGGGACTTAGACAAAGTCATTGTTGTCAACTCTATCTTCCACATAAATGTTAAAGCATCACATCATCGTTTATGATATAGTTGGTTGGATGGAAGAGAATGAACTTGAGATGGAATCTTTTGATGAAGTTGGCATGCTTATCAAGTCCCACTTTCTGACATGCAAATGAAGTGTTAGATGCAATGTTCATTGCCTAGATGGAATGCTAATTAACTCATAATACCTCAACATACAAAGACATTCAACATGAAATTGCGCCTCTTTTTTAAGCTTGAGAAAACTCTCTTGAGATGAAAAAGCTCTACAATACAAGTGATTGCAAACAACAGTGGCTACTTGCTCATTGATTTTTATTCCAAATGGAAATATCTAAATACAAGTGATTGCATAAAACAATGGCTACTTGCTCATTGATTTTTCCTCCAAATACCACTTTGACTTAGCTCAGGGATTCATAACATTTCATTGTCAACCTTGCACATTTTTTATACACTCTACTGGTTCATTGGATCTTTGGCCATCTTCTAATCAAACCAAAATCTAGCAAAACCATTTCTTTTTTTAGTTATTCTCCTTTTAAGATTTCATAGTGGCACATTAACAAGTTAATTCACTGTTATTTAGTTTCCAAACTAATTTTTTTTTGCAACACTCATTTGGGGTTGACATTTTCTTTTTGATATAGTGTCAATATGCATGTTATGGTAGTATTGATGTGGCATTGACGTGTTGCTAATGTTGTGTTGACATGCTAGTGTGACACCTCTATGTTGGATTCCACATCATCTCCCTCACTGAAAAAAGGACTTAGAGGAGGTCCTTTTTGTCAACTCTATCTTCCACATGTATGTTGAAGCATCACATCATTGTATAGGATGTAGTTGGTTGGATGGAATAAAATGAATTTGAGATAGAATCTTTGGATGAAGTTCACTTGCTTATCAAGTCCCACCATGTGAAATGCAAATGGAGAATTTGAATCAACGCCCAATGCCTAGATGGAAAGCTATCAAATTGTGGAGCCAGTATTTGGAAAGGGGCCAATAAAGTTTGCAATGCATACCAACATAACTTGCTCCACTGGCATAATATTTGGAAGTGACATTGATGAGAGCAAAAATAATTTTTCCAAACATGCAATGTTCGCTATCTTGCTCTTGCATCACATGTGTGACACTATTGCATTCCATTGTGAGATCATTTGAAGGTGCATAATTAGACTTCCATTGACTAGCTTGGATCATTTCTCCGCCCAAATTATATGTGTGACTCACCTAGTTGCCTTGTAACACAACCATTTTTTTCATCAAGTCTCCTTGGTCATACTAAGCCATTTTTTCACTACTACTAATAAGCAATGCCGATTTTTTACAATCCCATTTCAATCGGTTTATCGATTTGACCTCCCATTCAGAAGATTTTTGGGCCCAAAAAAATTCTTAGTTTTGAAGATGAGGGTATTTCTGCGTCACTTCCTTTAGTGGGTAGCATTTGGGCTTGATTAGAACTTCTCCTAATTTAGGAATTCCACTAATTCTCCTTTGGTTGCTTCTAATTTAAGTTTTGACTAATCTTTGCATCATTATTCAATGAAGAAGTCTTGTTGGGTATCTAGTACCAAGACTTCAATAGTCGAAAAAATTGGCATTTAGTCTTCTTCCTTATGAAGCATTGATGACTCAAACAACTTCGAGCTTTTCGTTGTTGAATATATGCTCATATATGTTGTGAAATCCAACTTGAAAGTATTGCTTCCAATTTGTTGTAGGATCTTGAAAAGTTCATACCAATATGGATTTATTATCCTTCCCTGTCCTTGGTTTCTCATCTTGCTTAATTCTAACAACACAAGCTATCCAACTTGGAAGATGTGTAGTCCTACAGTAATCATCAATGGCTTTATACTTCAACTAAGATTTCTAAATTTACTCTTATGGTTTCTTGTGAAGTTGTATTCTTTTCACAAATTTGATTGCCTTATTAAATCATCATCTACGATTTTCGTGACTTCATTAGAGTGGTAAAAAAGAATGTCAAAGGCATTTTGCAGTAAAAATCCCAAGGATGTCTCAAAGAATCTAATTGAATGACCTCTAGATTGCTTTGTTGTAGGAATGTTGAATATATGATCCGTTAATGAAAAAGGTATTACAGACTTTATTTGAATTTGCTTATGTTACTTAGTGCAACAGATCGAAAAGATTGCAAATAACGTAAACACATAAACAAGTTGAAAACACATCAACACAACAAAATTTAATAAAGGAGTTCACCAGACTTCCTGGCTATGTCTCGTGGTCCTTTAGCTTTCAGTGTTGACCGCTTTATTTTGTCTTCAAACTAGTGTTACAGGTATGAGCTCGAAAACAAAGACTCGACTGAGAAAATGGACCTCACCACTGCGTTCAGCTCGAAATTTCGAGTCAAATGAGTATAAACTTGACCATATTTGGCCACTGTGACCTCCAAACCCCTTGGAATGGTCCAAAACTGCCTCTGTCCCTGCAAAATCACTCTTTGTTTGGAAAAAACAACCTGGGCCTGCATAAAACCACCTTGGCCTGCACACTGGTGGTATGGCGGGTTCGACACCTGCAACAGTTTAAATAAAAAATTGTTCAGCTTTGTATCAAGCCCGAACATGTGACTTGTTGGTTAGCAGAGGTGTGTTAAAGCGTTGCATATATATTGTTTTCGTGGGTCGAGGGTTTGAAACCCTCGCCCAACCATTTTGCCATTGGTTATGTTATACATCGTATATGGTTGGTTTATATGATATATGGTATATCTGTTAGTTTAAACATTAATCATATGGTATTAATATACCATATATAACTATGACTTGCAGTGAATGTGGGATATTGCATATGTTTCGAATGATAAATCAAAGGTCCAGCGGTCATGGGGTTGACCCCGACCGTCCGGCCTTTTTACTGCGAAAACCCCGATACAAAATAAATACAAAGTTATCATATATGTTACCAAGGCCTACGGTAGCTCATTTGATGAGTTGGTTCCGTCGAAAACGTTTCCATTCCGAGAGGTCAGGGGTTCGATCCTCCCTGATCCCCAAAATTTTGTAAATAAGGCCAAATTAGGCAAAATCCGGGTTACCACTTGTCAGCACCGTATTGGCCCGTATGAACCAATCACAATCTGCCACATCACCTCCTCTGTTGACATCATCCAAGACCCATGCCTCATTCCCAGGTTGACATGTGTCCCTGCTGACGTGGGCATTGACCAGGTTGACTGTTGACCTTTGACTATTGACTATTGACCTTTGAATTTTGACTTTTTTTCCCTAGTCTTCCATAAAATTTCACTGGCTCTAACTTCTTCATCCACACTCGGATTTATGCATCATTCGCACCGTTGGAATCGTATCGACGAGCACTTTGACTTGATCCCGCTTTCATCTGCATTTGAGGACTTTGATCCAAAGGCAAACTGGATCCATTTTGAATCACTCCTTCCCACTAGAAGCTTTTGGACCACCAAAAGTTGGTTTTAGCTATCGAGTAAGTGAGCATAAACTTCCTTCACTTTTCCAATCTTTATCCATCATGCTTTACTTGGATTTGTACCTTTGAGTCCAACTCAAAGATACTCAACATTTCCCCATCGTGAAGTCCTTATCCTCCTGTCAAGAATTGTATCCTTTTGTAGTTCATTGAGATACTCGGGCAAAAGATCTTCAATGGAAGGTAGCTGACCTTGCTCTTCGGGATCTTCAATCAATGAAGGTTCATACAATCGCATATTTTCAACATTCACAATGGAATAGATCTGCATATAAGCTGGTCAGCTACCTTTCATATCACCAATTTTGTCAAGTATTTTGAAAGGACCATATCTAATTGGTTTCAACTTTTTACCTTCCCCGTGCAGTCTTTCTTTGCTGATGTATAACCATACTTGATCACCGACTTGAAAACTATGCTCAACTTGATGCTTTTCATGTCATGCTTTATACTTTGTTTGGCTTCTTTCTAGTTGTTCTTGTACTGCCTGATGAATTTCCTGGATTTGTTTGATGAACTTGGTCGCTTTGTCCACATGACTATGTCCATCCACTGCTATGTCTTTACCAAAGACAAAATCCAAGGGATACTTTGGTATAAAACCAAAACAAGTCTCAAAAGGAGATCTCTGAGTAGAAGAATGTTTTGCATGGTTGTAAGCATGTTGCACATAACACAAATGCTCATCCCAAAGTTTGGGATGCTTGTTGCAATATCCTCGTATCCTCGAAGCAACTGTATCACTGTCTTGTTGACCAATTTTGTCTGACCATCTATTTACGTATGAAATATCGTGCTCTTCTTTAACTTTGTGTCCATTAACTCCCATAGACTTGACCAAAATTTCTCGACAAATCGAGAATCTTGATCGGATACAATAGAAGTGGGTAACCCAAAATGAACCCATACATTTTGAAAGAACAACTTTGCAGTTTGTTCAGTTGTGACCTATTTATTACATGGTGTCAAAATACACATCTTACTGAACATATCCACAACTACATACAAATAATCATGACTGTTTCTAGACTTTGGAAATCCCCTAACAAAATCCATGGAAACACTATCCCAAAGACGAGAAGGAATTCGAAATGGAGTATACAAGCCTAAATTTCTATTACTTGGCTTGCTTGTAGCACACATAGTACATCCTTTAATATATCTAGAAACAGTCTCATTCATTCGTGGCCAATAGCAGAATCTTTGTAATTGTGCAATTGTCCTACTTACCCCAAAATGACCTGATATGAGAGAAGTATGTGCTTCTCGAATTATATTAACTCTTTCAGATTGTGGAATGCATAACTTTTCCAAATGATATAAGAGTTTGTGCTTTATGAAACAATCCAATTCTTCTACCTGCTTTCCATGACTTAAAGTTGCATATACATCCTTAAAATCTGTGCCTTGAGCATATTGTTCAATGTAACTTTCATGAATTACCGAATTATGCTCAAGTATTGTGAATGCATTTATAATTGGTCTGGATAACATGTCTGCAACCTTATTATGTATGCCCTTCTTATATCTAATAACAAGATGAAATTGTTGTAGAAAACTCATCCACCGATAGTGTCTTGATTGTTGCAATTTAGTTTGTGAGTGTGAATATTGAAGTGGTTGATGATCTGTGTGTGATTGTTTCTTTACCCATTATATAATGTTTCCACTTTTTAACACTCTAAACTAATGCATATAATTCCTTATCATATGCAGGTTAGTTAACTATTGTTCATGTGAATGTCTCATAATGAAATCCTATAGGCTTTCTGCGCTGCATCAACACTGCTCCCATGGCATATTCACTTGCATCTATCTCAATCTCAAATAGATGTTGAAGATCTAGCAATGCTAGTACTAGCGTTGTACTGATCATTTCTTTCAATGTGTAGAAGGCTTTCTGTTGTTTGCCTCCCCACTGAAACCCTTGTTTCACACTTGTCAAAGCATGTAAAGGAGTTGCGATCAAAGAAAAGTTAGCAATAGACTTTCTCCAATATTGTGCTGCCCCTAAGAAACTTCTAACTTCTGTAGCAGTATTGGGCTTAAGCCAATTTACAATGACTTCGACCTTAGAGGGATCTATCTTCAATTCACCACCCCCTACAATATAACCCAAATAATTGAAAGATGTTCTTCCAAATTCACATTTTGACAGTTTTACATAGAGATTTTCTCTTTTCAAAACATCTAAAACCTGTTTTACATGCTTCACATGTTCATCCCATGTTCTACTGAAAACAAGAATATCATCTAAATAGACTATCACAAAATTATCAATGAATGGTCTAAATACATCATCCATGACTTGCATGAATGTAGTTGGAGCATTAGTTAAGCCAAATGGCATAACCATCCATTCATAGAGTCCTTGATTTGTTTTAAAAGCAGTCTTCCATACATCCTGTTCTACAACTCTGATCTGATGGTAGCTACTTCGCAAGTCCAATTTAGAGAATTAAACTATATCTTTTAACTAATCTAACAAATCATCAATATGAGGAAGAGGATAAAGATTCTTTATTGTGATTTTATTTAATGCTCTAAAATCAATGCACATTCTCCATAAACTGTCTTTCTTTCGCACTAACACAATAGGTGATCTGCACGGTGATGTGCTTGGTTGAATAAACCCTTGATCGAGCAACTCTTGTACCTGATTCTTTATCTCTGCATTCTCTAGAGCTGATAATTTGTACATTCCAATGTTAGGTAGTGGAGCATCTTGATGCAAATAAATCTCATGTTCTATCTCTCGCTTGGGTGGAAGCCCATTAGGCTCTTGAAAAAAATATCATAATCGAAAACAACTTTAACTAGATTTTCTTTCTGTTTAGGATTACAACCTTGGAAGGCATCGGAGTTATCAATATTCTGTGTTTTTACAATCATAAGTAAAAATTGTTTACTTGAATTTACAATTCTTTTCATCTGTCCTGAATTTATGAGAGAGAAGTTATCTTTGAGTTTATGAGCCCTTACAATATATTCAATTTCATCCTTAGTGAGTTGATTCTTATTTTCATTTCAATAGAAGATAGCATTTCTATTGTACAAGTATGAACTTCCTAATACAATTCCACATAGGTCCAATGGGACTATGTCTAACTCAACCTCATTTACAAACTTTGACCCAATAGCAAAACGAAGTTTACATTGTTTCGTAACTTGTAGCTTAGTTCTATCACACACCCATCCTAATGGATATGGATTTTTATGAGGTTTTGTTTCTATACCCAACTTCATTACAATTGCTTCAGAAATCAAATTAACTTGTGAACCACTATCAAATAAAGTATCAATTTTAGAATGCTTGAAAATGACTCTAATGTGAAATAGCTCATTTCTTTTCCTCTCATCATTATCATTATCAATAGAATGCGAAGAAGTACTTGTAGATGCTTTAGAATATTTACCTTTTATACCTGTAGCTGTAACCGTTCTCTTATCACCTGAATCTGGTCCCAAGTCCTTTTGAATAGCAGCAACATTCTTCCGCTCTTTAATCCCAAACTTCTAAGGCTTCAATTCTGGATGCAATGAACAGCAGTGTGCCTCATCGTGTCCTTCCTTCTTACAATGAGTGCATAAAGGTTTATCTTTCTTCACAGTGTTTGTTTTCTTCTCCTTCCATTTAAGTTTCTTCTTGCATTTATTCTTGCTTTCAATAGGTTTGGATAATTTCCCAACATCTTGGGTTACATTTTTGCCTCTAGCTTCTAGATGAGTTGCTTGGACCAATACATCATCTGAGCTAGTTGGATTAAACATAAGTATGGTATGCCTCAAATAACTATGAAGACCACCTATGTATTTCAACAATGTCTCCGGTGAGTCCAATGATATGCCTAATGTTAAAGCTCTCTTACGAAATTCCAAAGTATAACTTTGAACACTTTGAACTTTTAATTGACATAGTGTTTGCCAAATCATCATTGCTTGTTGTATATAAGCCAAAGGATAAAATTGCTTTTTAATGGCAGAAAAAAATTCATTCCAAGTTGAAATGATTTTACCATGCTTTTGGATATCTTCATGTGTCTTTCCTTCCCACCATACAAGTGTGGTTCCTCCAAGTCGAAGGCTAGCAAGCTGGATCTTCTTCCTTTCTGAAACAAATTTCTGCACCCTGCAATACACTTCAATTTGTCTTATCCAATTATCAAGATTTTTAGCGTTAAGTTCTCCATCATAAATTTGCAAATCAAATTTTACATCTAATTTGATCAGAGAGGATTTCTTCTTTCTCTTCTTAGAAGGAAGATATTTATGAGAAGAAGAGGATGATGATGGTGATGATGGTGATGATGGAGGAGATGGTGGAGGAAGCATTCCTTCATTTCCCTTATCTTCTTGATCTTTAGGTGATGAAGTGCCTTCATCTTTGTTCTTCTTAAACTCACGATATATCTCTTCCACCATTGAATGTATCATCATGAAACTATCCAAGAATTGGGATTCTAACCCAAGTGGAGTTTCATCTGCCATCCTTCTTTGTGAAAAGACCATTCTAATCTCTGGATTCGCCTCAACAAGTTCACCTTCACCTCGTCCGAGCCTCAACCTAGTAACCATTCAAATCTTCACACAAACTTGTCAAACCTTAAAAACCTTGTTGCTCTGATACCACTTGATCCGTTAATGAAAAAGGTATTACAGACTTTAAGTGAATTTTCTTATGTTACTTAGTGTAATGGATCGAAAAGATTGCAAATAACATAAACACATAAACAAGTTGAAAACACATTCAAACACATCAACATAGCAAAAGTTAATAAAGGAGTTCACCAGACTTCATGGCTATGTCTCCTGGTCCTTTAGCTTCCAGTTTTAACCGCTTTATTTTGTCTTCAAACTGTTTTTACAGGTATGAGCTCGAAAACAAAGACTCAAATGAGAAAATGGACCTCACCACTGCGTTTAGCTTGAAATTTCGAGTCAAACGAGTATAAACTTGACCATATTTGGCCATTGTGACCTCCATACCCCCTGGAATGGTCCAAAACCACCTTTGTCCCTGAAAAACCACTCTTTGTTTGGAAAAAACCACCTCGACCTACATAAAACCACCTCGATCTGCGCACTGTTGGTATGGCGGGTTCGGCACCTACAACAATTTAAATAAAAATTTGTTCGGCTTTGTATCAAGCTCGAACATCTGACTTGCTGGTTAGCGGTGGTATGTTAAAGTGTTGCATATATAGTGTTTTCGTAGGTTGAGGGTTCAAAACCCCCATCTGACGATTCTGCCATTGGTTACATTATACATCGTATATGGTTAGTTTATATGATATATGGTATATCTGTTGGTTTAAACATTAATCATATGGTATTAATATACCATACATAACTCTATGACTTGTGGTGAATGTGGGATATTGCATATGTTTCGACTGATAAATCAAAGGTTCGGCGGTCGTGGGGTTGACCCCGACCGTTTGGTCTTTTTCCGGCGAAAACCCTGATACAAAATAAATACAAACTTATAATTTATGTTACCAAGGTCTGCGGTAACTAATCCGGTGAGCTGGTTCCGGCGAAAACGTTGCCATTCCGGGAGGTCAGGCGTTCGACCCTCCTTGATCCCCAAAATTTTGGAAATAAGGCCAAATTGGGCAAAATCCGGGTTGCCACGTGTTAGCACCAGATTTTCCCATATGAACCAATCACAATCTGCCACATCACCTCCTTTGCTGACATCATCGAGGACCCGTGGCTCATTCCCGGGTTGATGCATGTCCCTGCTGACATAGGCATTAACTAGGTTGACTGTTGACCTTTGACTTTTGACTTGTTTGCCCTAGTCTTCCATAAACTTTGACTGGCTCTAACTTCTTCATCCGGACTCGAATTTACGCGTCGTTCACACCGTTGGAATCATATCGACAAGAAATTTGACTTGATCCCACTTTCATCTGCATTTGAAGAATTTGATCCGGAAGCAAAACTAGATCCATTTTGGATCAATATAGGAAAAGGGTTCATTAGCTTTCTGATTATGGCTTCTTATTATTTGAGCCAATGTCTTACTAACCACTATATTCTACAAATCAATGTATCGAAGGCATGTTCTAGATAACATCAATTTTGTGTACATATTGTGCCAAAGTGAAGTAAAAAATTATTCGTAAGTTCAAATCATGATCAAGAATAATGGATTGTGAAAATCGAAGATGAATCTATATATTCTCAAAGAATTTTTGCATTCGATCTTGACTTGCAATAGTTGTTTGGCATGGAAGAACCCTTTTTTTTAGGATTTGGAAAAAAAAGCTTCAAGAATTTAGGACCAAGCCTCGAGGTTATCTGTGTTTACTGTTATCAATGTTGAGGAATACTAGTCTTCCTATCTGACTTGAAAGTGGGTTGATTAAAAGGGGATTTCCATCGGGATATGAGATTGTTGTAACTACACTTGTTTTCCCATTATTTACCAGAAATCGACATGACATTATGTATAAATTTTGCCTACAATTAGGGTATCATTGTAGAGGTTTTACTAGTTTTTATGAAATTTTACTCAATGTTTCAATCTTAGAGTAGGGGTCATCATCTAGAGTATTTAGGATGAAATGAATGGTTTTTTTCATAATAGATTAATAATAATAATCCTCTTCTTAAGATGTTAAGACTTATAAGTTGGCTATATCATTGTTCAATATTATTATTATTATTGTTATTATTATTATTATTATTATTTTATTTTATTTTAGCCGACCATATTACTTTTGGGCATGGAAGAAAAATTTTGTTGCATTTGAAAAATAGGCTTCAAGAATTTAGGACCAAGCATCAAGGTTCTCTATGTCTTCTATTAAAGTTAATGAATTTTGGTCTTTATATTTAACTTGAAACTAGGCCGATTAATAGGGAGTTTCCATAGGGATTTGAGATTGTTGTAACTACACATGTTTTCCCATTATTTATTGAAACATCAAATTGAAATCATGCATGAATTTTGCCAAGATTAGAGTATTGTTATAAGGAGACTATGTTAGTTTTTATGAGATTTTGTATGGTGTTTCAATCCAAAGTAGGGATCATCATCAAGAGTTTTTTTAGGCTCAATTGAATGGTTTGTTTTCACATCGATTAATAGTAATAATCTTTTTGTTCAAAGTTGTTATTATTATTATTATTTTTAATGTAATCTCCCTGTTAGGGTCCTTATAATATAGTATCAAGGTATGTTATTAGCCATTTATCCCTTGTAATTGTTAATTATTTTTCATTTTAAGATTGTCTAGTCTATAAAAAGAAAAAAAGAAAAAATTAAAATTAAAAATTAAAGGGGAAAAGAAAAATAATAAAACCCCAAAGGGCGTGCTAGTTCAAATGTCGCCAATAGTTAAAATATATTAAATTTTATTTTAAAGCATGGAATAAAGGTGACCCAATGTTTTTGTCGCTTTCCATAAAGCGTTTTCACTTTTCAAGGGCTGAGATCATCCCTGCCCAGATCAACGGCAGGGGATGATGTTCGGACCACCCCCTCCCCTCCCTCTCGACCTTTCGGGACTTAATGGGGAGGGGTTGAAATGTGGTTTACAATGAAACGACCTGAAGGTAACGTGGCGGCTCCACAGTTGGGGGATCCCTACCCTTTATGGCCTACCGCTCTTACCCCCCCTCCTCGAACAACCACCATTCGACAGTCCTTTTGCCTGTTTTCTCTCACTCCATCCTCGCCATCCGTTATCCACTGCTCCATCCATGTCACCCATCCTCCACGTCATGTAACTGTTAGCATTCAAATCTCCCGCCAACAGTCATATAGTCGTTGGCCATTAAATTTTCTCCCACCAACATCTAAAAATTCATAAATGCTACGCTTCAAAACAGTAATAATCTCGTTGATCGCACTCATTTCCCGTATCAACCTGTATTATCCCCTTTTGCTTGTTATTTTATCCATGCATGTTCAGATTGAAAGATTTCCAAACTCACCAGCACCCTCTGCAAAGTTTTCCCCTTCTGCAACCACTCAACTTGCAACCTAGTAACACTGTTTTTATTTTCAAGTTTCCCATTAAAATTAAAAATATCTTCGCACAAAGGAAAGGGAAAGATGCCTAATGAGAATCCTATGGCACCTCTTGTCCCTGATTTAGATAGGTCACCTTTGATTGATACCTAGTATAAGGTAGTATAAACTCAATGTGAGTTTGATTTGTATGAGCTTCATAACTGGGCAAAACATAAGTATTTAGACCATAGAGATAATTTAAATATCCGGGAATCACTTGTACTTCAATTAACTTTCGCCAGACTCATATTTTCCGAGAATTAGCTACCTGGTGTCATCTCAGGTGCCTCCCCAGCCAGAAAGCAGTAATTGCTCAAAACAATGAAGTCTTGTTTTCTTTACCCCATAAATTATTTGTCAAGCTCTTCAGATAAATCCTTAGGCCTCTTTGCACCCATTTTCCACTCATGCACTCATGGAAATATACAAAAAGCTTACTTTCCCCCAGCAAGCCCATATTTTTCAATGTTTATGCCTGAAAATTTTTTAGTTGCCTAGAACAAATCCCCCATACTCTGCTTCTATTTTCCCTGAGATGTCAAGACAAATCATTTCCATGGTTACTTTCCTATTAGGTTATCACACAGTCCAGTGGGTAGATGAAGTAGTGTTAGGGTTTTATCAGTATTTCCAATTGGTCAGAAGCCTTCAATTCTTTTCAATTACAATCAATACTCATCAAATGGTATACATGAGCATTTTCTCAAGTTTAAAGATGAAGGTGCATTCAAACACCAATCAGTCTTAGTATATTTGATGTTATTCTATCAAGAAGACATGTTCAAGTTCCAGCTACAGAAGATGGATGATCAGGGAAGACCATTATCAACCATTCACTGGACTTCTTTGTTGAGAAGGAATTCAGAAGATTATTCATTCAGTGATTTTGTGGATCAGTTTTTACATACATCCTTGTGTCTACTTAGCAGTGATGCTATACCGAGGATTTCACCAGAGATCAAGAAAGTTTTGCATCTTTCATAACAAGTTAATGTTGGAGACCAGTATCTCTACGAGAAATATACAGACATTTGGATCCAAGGGTGTGAGATTCTACCCTATAGATTACCAGTTTTTGTACCAATGAATATTTTCGCTTCGGAATACACTAGACAGATGTTAAACATGGATGTACATTTTGTATCAAATAAAAAGAAAGCACATTTTAAATTGAAGGCACATGTTGGGCGGAGGAAATATTAAAGCAGGTGAAATTTAAAGTAAGCTTCACATGGTCTTATGATCCATTAGGGATGATTTCAAAGTTGAGAGTTGAGCAGAAGACCACTATGCACATACACCTAGGCCAGAGATAGAGCAGTATGCTAATCAGGAGCAGTGGACAAAGAACACACTAACATGAGGCTGAAGAGAAAATATTCATTCAATCATCTCTGCAAACTCCTATTCCAAAAGACAAAGAAATCAAGATACCAAGGGAAATTATGTCCCCTACAGATTCAGAAGCACAAGTTGCAAACTTTTGTGTCTTCGTGTCTTCAAGAGGAGAAAGAAGGATCCAAAGACCAATACTAAGAGCGATCCTCAGGTAATAAATATTCAAGAATAATACTAAGAAGAAAAGGATTCATAGGAGAAAAGTACAATGGTTTTGACAGGTATTCCCACCACTTCATTCACATATGTTGAGGAGACAACTGAGTCACCTAGCTCTTCTACATCTCAGATTCCAGTGCAACAGAATATTTTTTCTAGATATAAGGAGATCAAGAAGAAGAATGAAGTTTTGAAGGCTTCAACATATTCAAAATTCTGGAAATAGACTGCTACCACTCAACGCAAGTTGTTGTCTGCATATGACACAAAAAAGGGGCAGTTTCAATTAGATTTCTTAGAACCTACAGTTCCAGACCCCATAAATGTAGAAGATTACAAATCTTCAATACTTTCTATTGATACCAAAAAGTTTCACTCGATCGATCAAATTGATTTGCATAGGCAAGCAAGTGAGATGATTTATTCAACATTGACTAGTTCAGAAATGGCTTCCTCAAAGTTGCAAAGCTCTCTAAATAATATGCATTCACAGTTGAAGATAGAATGAATGTCTTCTCTGGCCAAAGACACTAGAATTAAAGCTTTAGAAGATTTAATAATCAAACTAGGATATCGTCCTAGTAATATCAAGGCAACCGAGGAGATAATTAGAAACAAAAATGCAAATATTCAAGCCCTCTGGAAGCAGCAAGTACATCAACACACCAAGAAGTGCAACAAACAACACAAGCATCAACTTCAAATTCTTCTAAGAAGCTAGTCCAAGCTTTAGGAGAATTATCGTTAACAAATAAGGAAAATGAGAAGTTAACTGCATCACTCACAAAGATGGAGGAAAATAAGATAAAAGCAGATAATGTATACCTAGCAGAGGTATAACAGAACTTCAAATTGATACAGTGAATTCAAAAGTATGAGAATCGGTCTCTAACAGCTCAAATGTTGAAAAAGGCCAAAAGGAGTATATGGCATAACATAAATTCCATATACCAATATGGATTTATTATCCTTCCCTCTCCTTGGTTTCTCATCTTGCTTAATTCTAACAACACAAGCTATCCAACTTGGAAGATGTGTAGTCCTATGGTAATCATCAATGGCTTTATACTTCAACTAAGATTTCTAAATTTTCTCTTATGGTTTCTTGTGAAGTTGTATTCTTTTCACAAATTTGATTGCCTTATTAAGTCATCATCTACGATTTTCGTGACTTCATTAGCGTGGTCAAAAAGAATGTCAAAGGGTGTTTGTAGTAAAAATCCCAAGGATGTCTCAAAGAATCTGATTGATTGACCTCTAGATTGCTTTGTCGTAGGAATGTTGAATATAGGAATAGGGTTCATTAGGTTTCTAAGTATGGATTCTTATTATTTGTGCCAATATCCTATTGACCAGCATGTTCTACCCATCAATGTATAGAAGGCATGTTGTAGATAACATCAATTTGGTGTACATATTGTGCCAAAGTGAAGTAAAAAATATTCATAAGTTCAAAATCATGATCAAGAATAATGGATTGTGAAAATCCAAGATGAATCTATATATTCTCAAAGAATTTTTGCATTCAATATTGACTTGCAATAGTTGTTTGGCATGGAAGAACCCTTGTTTTTAGGATTTGGAAAAATAAGCTTCAAGAATTTAGGACCAAGAATCAAGGTTATCTTTGATTACTATGTTATCAAAGTTGAGGAATACTAGTCTTTCTATCTAACTTGAAAGTGGGTTGATTAAAAGGGGATTTCCATCGGGATATGAGATTGTTGTAACTACACTTGTTTTCCCATTATTTACTAGAAATAAACATGACATTATGTATAAATTTTTCCTACAATTAGGGTATCATTGTAGAGGTTGTACTAGTTTTTATGAGAGTTTACTCAATGTTTCAAGCTTAGAGTAGGGGTTGTCATCTAGAGTTTTTAGGCTCAAATGAATGGTTTTTTTTCATAATAGATTAATAATAATAATCCTCTTATTCAGATGTTAAGACTTATAAGTTGGCTATATCATTGTTCAATATTATTATTATTATTTTATTTTAGCCAACCATATTATTTTTGGGCATGGAAGAAAATTTTTGTTGCATTTGAAAAATAGGCTTCAAGAATTTAGGACCAAGCATCAAGGTTCTCTATGTTTTCTATTAAAGTTAATGAATGTTGGTCTTTATATTTAACTTGAAACTAGGCCAATTAATAAGGGGTTTCCATAGGGATTTGAGATTGTTGTAACTACACTTGTTTTCCCATTATTTCTTAAAACATCAAAATGAAATCATGCATGAATTTTGCCAAGATTAGAGTATTATTGTATGGTGACTATGTTAGTTTTTATGAGATTTTGTTTGGCATTTCAATCCAAAGTAGGGATCATCATCAAGAGTTTTTTTAGGCTCAATTGAATGGTTTGTTTTCATATAGATTAATAGTAATAATCTTTTTTTTCAAAGTTGTTATTATTATTATTATTATATGTTAACGTAGTCTCCCTGTTAGGGTTCTATAAATATAGTAGTCAATGTATGGTTATTTAGCCATTTATCCCATTGGAATATCGTTAATTATTTTTCATTTTAAGATTGTCTAGTCTATAAAAAGAAAAAGAAAAAAGAGAAAAAAATAAAAATTAAAGGGGAAAAGAAAAATAATAAAACCCCAAAGGGGCGTGCTAGTTCAAATGTTGCCAATAGTTAAAATGTATTAAATTTTATTTTAAAGCATGGAATAAAGGTGACATGATGTTTTTGTCGCTTTTCGTAAAGCGTTTTCACTTTTCAAGGGCTGAGATCATCCCTGCTCAGATCAACGGCGGGGGACGATGTCTTCACGAACCCTCTCCCCCCGCCCCCACCCCCCCCCCCCCAGACCTTTTGGGACTTAACAGGGGGGATTTGAAATGTGGTTTACAATGAAACCACCTGAGGTAACATGGAGGCTCCATAGTTGGGGGGTCCCTGCCCTTTACCTCCTACCACTCCTACCCCCCGCCCCCCCGAACAACCATCATTCAACACTCCTTTCGCCCGTTTCCTCTCACTCCATCCTCACCACCCATCATCCACTGCTTCATCCACGTCACCCATCCTCCACGTCATGTAACTGTTAGCATTCAAATCTCCTGCCAACAGTCATATAGTCGTTGGCCATTAAATTTTCTCCCACCAACGTCTAAAAATTCATAAATGCTACTCTCCAAAATGGTAATAATCCCATTGATCGCCCTCAATTCCTGTATCAACCTGTATTATCCCCTTTTTCTTGTTATTGTATCCACGCATGTTCAGATTGAAAGATTTCCAAGCTCATCAACGCCCTCTGCAAAGTTTTCTCCTTCTTCAACCAATCAACTTGCGACCTGGTAACACTTTTTTTTTCAAATTTCCCATTAAAATTAAAAATATCTTCGCACAAAGGAAAGGGAAAGATGCCTGATGAGAATCCTATGGTACCTCTTGTCCCTGATTTAGATAGGTCCCCTTTGATTTATACCCAATACAAGATATCATAAACTCAATGTGAGTTTGATATGTATGAGCTTCATAATTGAGCAAAATAGAAGTATTTGGACCATAGAGATGATTTAAATATTTGGGACTCACTTCTACCTCAATTTACCTTACGCCAGACTCATATTCTCCAAGAATTTGCTACTTGGTGTCATATCAGGTACCTCCCCAGCTAGAAAGCAGTGATTGCTCAAAACATTGAAGTCTCATTTTCAGTTACCCCATAAAGTATTTTTCAATCTCTTCAGATAAATCCTTAGGCCTCTTTTCACCCATTTTCCACTCATGCACTCATGGAGATATACAAAAAACTTACTTTCCCCCAGCAAGCCCATATTTTTCAATGTTTTATGCCTGAAAATTTTTTAATTGCCTAGAAAAAATCCCCCATACTCTGCTTCTATTTTCCTTGAGATGTCAAGACAAATCATTTCCATGGTTAATTTCCTATTGGGTTATCACATAGACCAGTGGGTAGATGAGGTAGTGTTAGGGTTTTTATCAGTATTTTCAATTGGTCATAAGCCTTCAATTCTTTTCAATTACAATTAGTACTTATTAGATGTTATACATGAGCAGTTTCTCAAGTTTAAAGCTGAAGGTGCATTAAAACACCTATCACTCTTAGTATATTTGATGTTATTCTATCAAGCAGACATGTTCAAGTTCCAGTTAAAGAAGATGGATAATTAGGGAAGACCATTATCAGTCATTCACTGGACTTCTTTGTTGAGAAGGAATTCAAAAGATTATTCATTCAACAATGTTGTGGATCAGTTTTTACATACATCCTTGTGTCTACTTAGCAGTGACGTTATACTGAGGATTTCACCAAAGATCAAGAAATTTTTGCATCTTTCATAATAAGCTAATGTTGGAGACTAGTATCTCTACCAAAACTATATAGACATTCGGATCCATGGGTGTGAGCTTCCTCCCTATAGATTACCAGTTTTTGTACCAATGAATATTTTCGCTTTGGAATACACTAGACAAATGTTAAACATGATGAATTACATTTGTATCAAATAAAAATAAATCACAGTTTAAATTGAAGGCACGTGTTGGGCCTTATATTGTAAATACTAGAGCAGCAGCAAAGGAAGTGGAGGAAATATTAAAGCAGATGAAATTTAAAGTAAGCTTCACATGGTCTTATGATCCATTAGGGATGATTTCAAAGCTGAGATTTGAGCAGAAGACCGCTACATATGCACATACACCTAGGCCAGAGATAGAGTAGTATGCTAATCAGGAGCAGCGGACAGAGAACACACTACATGAGGCTGAAGAGAAAATAGTCATTCAATCATCTCTGCAAACTCCTATTCCAAAAGACAAATAAATAAAGAGACCAAGGGAAAGTATGTCTCCTACGAATTTAGAAGCACAAGTTGTAGAATTTCATGTCTTCAAGAGAAGAAAGAAGGATCCAAAGACCAATACTAAGAGTGATCCTCAAGTAATAAATATTCAAGAATAATCCTCAAAAGAAAAGGATTCACGTGAGAAAAGTACAATGATTTTGAAGGGTATTCCCACCACTTCATTCCCATATGTTGAGGAGACAACTGAGTCACCTAGATCTTCTACATCTCATATTCCAGTGCAACAGAATATTTTTTCCAGATACAGGGAGATCAAGAAAAAGAATGAAGTTTCGAAGGCTTCAACATATTCATAATTCTGGAAATAGATTGCTACCACTCAACACAAGTTGTTGTCTGCATTTGACACAGAAAAGTGGCAATTTCAATTAGCCTTCTTAGAACCTACAGTTCCAGCCCCAAGAAATGTAGAAGATTACAAAGCTTCAATACTTTTTGTTGATACCAAAAAGGTTCACGCAATCAATCAAATTGATTTGCATAGGCAAGAAGGTGAGATGATTTATTCAACACTGACCAGTTCAGCCATGGCTACCTCAAAGTTGCAAGCCTCTCTGAATAATATGCATTCACAGTTGAAGATAGAACGAATGTCTTCTCTGGGCAGACACTAGAATTAAAGCTTTAGAATATTTAATAATCAAACTAGGATATCGTCCTAGTAATGTGAAGGAAACCGAGGAGATAATTAAAAACAAAAATGCAAATATTCAAGCCCTCTAGAAGTAGCAGGTACATCAATACACCAAGACGTGCAGCAAACAACACAAGCATCAACTTCATATTCTTCTGAGAAGCTAGTCCAAGCTTTAGGAGAATTATCATTAACAAATCAAGAAAATGAGAATTTAACAGCAGCACTCACAAAGATGGAAGAAAACAAGATAAAAGTAGATAATGCATACCTAGCAGAGGTACAAAAGAACTTCAAATTGATACAGCAAATTCAAAATTATGAGAATCGGTCTCTAACAGCTCAAATGTTGGCAGAGGCCAAAATGAGTATATGGCATAACATAAATGCAAACATCATAGAATTCATTAGGGGAATTTTGAGGTCTAAAATGGGCCGCCTAAGGAAATTATAAAATAATAGTGGAAATGATAAAATAAGATTAGATTCCATCATCAAATTTTAGAGGGAAAAAGATAAAAAACTACTTTTTCAACTCATATTTTCAATTTATCTCCCTATGAGTTTACTCAAATTTTGAGTGGGAACACTCGTTGGATGCATAATTTGATTCCTCATCCAAAGAGTACCCATGTTGCATACTTTCGATAGACCCTGCTATACAAAAAAAGAGAAATACATGAAAAACGTGATTGAAATCATGTTTTTTCATGTATTTTTCATTTTTGTGTAGCATGATCCATCAAAAGTATGCAACATGGGTACTCCTTGGATGAGGAATTAAATTTTGCATCCAACTAGTACTCCCGCTCGAAATTTGAGTAAAATCTTAGGGAGATAAGTTGAAAATATAAGTTGAAAAAATAGTCTTATTATTTTATTATTATTTAATCTTTTTACTTTTTTACCCCAAAAATGGGAAATCATCCCCCAAGTTGACATCATCATCTTGAATCATATTGGTTCTTATAAAGTTTATGTTGGTTGTACATTTTTCTTAGGAGGTCCATTTTAGACCTCAAAAGTTCTCTAATGATGGCCATCCATTCAGATTATACTTGGGCAGGAGGAGTTAGTGCAGAATGTCAAGGCAGCAATTGAACAAACAAAGATTGAAATAGAGCACAAGCTAGGAGAAGCAAAGCAAATAGAATTATTAAAATGATGAATTCTAAAACTAAGGAAGAGCTTCAAGAACTCCATATTCAAGATAGAACAGACATAGTGATGGAAGTAAAAAGAGTATTAACAAAGAGAAATCTCATGGTACAACTAGAAAATAAATGCAAAGAATTGGAACTGCATGTTAAGAGATTTAACTGAAATTTTTCTTTATTGCCGGAGAAAGGGCTCCCAATATTAAGAGCTTCTAATGTCAAATTGATTCCATTAGAAAATTATCAAGATCAATTATGTAATATTGTTGCAGATGCATCTAAGTTTACTAAAGTAAGAAGAGATATAAATGGATAAGCTTTCATGGAAGGACTACAACATGATCTCTTCATTCAACATCAAATCCATCATTTATTTTTAAATAAACCAACTTTCTAGACATACACAGAATTAGATGAGAGATTTCGGAGCATGGTGAAGTTCTCCATTCCTAGTGAGGAGCGGTGGGATAAGTTGTTGGAGCTCGTTGAATAAGGGCAAACATGAATCCTACAATTTGGGGAGAAAACAAACAGAAGAAGCACAAAAGTAGCTACAGTCGGCAACAGTTCACCTCAGGTTCTGAACAAAAAAATCAGAAATAGTCTAGATTTCTTATTACTTTGTCCTATTTTGGAAATGTCTACTTGTTTTGAGTAGATATTATTTTGCAATAAATTTTATTTGAAGTCTTAATCAATTTGAGACAAACTCTATAAATATTTTGTAAAAATACTTAGTAAGGGTTGGATTATGCAAGAAGAAAATATTTTTCTGTGATTGTAAGCAGTGAAATATATTTTTGAAGTAATCAATTTAGTAATACAGAGGCAGTTTGGTTTCAGGATTCTTGTGTCAAGAAAATGGTGATGTTTCCCTCTTTGTAAATATGTTTTCCTTTCAAGTTTCACATGAATGTTTTCCTTCTCAAGTTGTTTACAAGAAGATTAAGAGTCGAATTTACTTGCAATACTTTGCTCTGACTTGTTAAGCAATTTTAATGTTCTCTTTCTAATATTAAGTATAAAATTCATTTGTGTATGCTCTATATTTAATTGATCCCAATTCTTATTCATCTCATCCGCACCACAACAACTCTACGAGATCCAGGAGTTTTCCTTCCATTTTACAACCAAAACTTTAAATCTATCTTGTCCTTTCATATCTAGCCTAAAATATACACACTAAGATTAAAAATCATACAGAGAGAGCCCTCTCTGAAGCTGAAAGGGCTAGATCCTAGATTTAAAAGTAGTTTGTGTTTACCTCTGTAATTTCCTCTTCAACCAAGGAAAACTACAGAGTGCTAACACTCCATATAACAAAACTTATATATTGTCTATGATTATAATACAATTAGAGTGTTTTCTATTGAAAATAATA
>APFE030551009.1:0-11089 GCA_000404065.3 Pinus taeda
TATTTACGAACACTCAAAAAAATGGGTTATATTTAGGTGAAACCTATGGGCAAAATACTATGGGACAAATAACATGGACTAGATTGTTATTAATACGATGCAAAAAAAACCATTAATAACCCTAATATTAGAATTAATAAAATTATGGCACATGGTATTGACCCATGGTATTCACCAAAATGGCACATGGTATTGACCCATGGTATTCACCTAGAATGTAGCCTATTTAAATGGGGGAATTAAACAAGCATAGATCCATCTTTACTCTGGATCTACTAACCCTCGAGAGGTATCAAATATCGTGATATGCGAACTAGCATAGAGTGAAAAAATATTTGATCCCTATCGGGGCTTGGTGGATCAAGAGTAAAAATGGATGTTGTAATTTAATGTATGTTAAACATTTTAACTTGGTTAAAATAAAAAATAAAATAAAAATCGATTATTAATTTTATTAATTTTTATAAATTACTAATAGTGATTTTTAAGCTCTAGGTTTATGATAACCCATGGTATTGACCCATGGTAATACCATGGTATTCATGTGAGCATAGACTATTTAAAGTGGAAATTCTATCATCTTAGATCCATCTTAATTTTGGGTCTACCAAGTGCTCAGAGGGATAAATAGATCTCATCCCTCTAAGAGTGGTAAATGTGGAGTTACGATGGATATAGGTTTGTTTTTATGATAATGAAGTATTTACGTAAATTATATTGTAAAAACATTTTAAGGTGAATGGTTAAAGCTACATTTAGTCACTTCAAAAAATTTAGTAAAAAATACCAATATCTCCATTAATATTGATTTTTTTGATTTAACAAAAAAAATTCAAAACAGTGAAACCTTATCACTCTTTCTGCATCACCCTCGCAGAATATTTCCCACCATTTTTCAAACATTCTTAATATGATATATTCATGAAAAAATTTAGGTACTGATGTTGGATTAGTTGTTTGAAAAATAAGTTGGTTTGTACAACCTTTCATCTTCTGTGCTATTCTTAGTTTGTCCCAATGATCTGTAGGGGTTGGAGCCAATGCACCATATTTTCCTAAAAGGTGGAGATTGTTCACCAAAAAAGAAATTAATATACATGTTACAATGCTGTTAAAAAATGCGATACGTATGAGGGTAGTGAATTATGCTAATAAGCAATTTAGATTGGGAGAGACGTAATTAAATTTTTTTATTTAATTGAAGATTTCCAATTAAAATAATAATAAATCTACATTTATATATTCATATATTGATTGGAAGGCTTCTCACAATGGTCACTTCTTTCAATTAGATCCCCTTCAAGCCTTTGGGATACCTAATACTTTCTTATATAACATAGTTGGGGCTTGCTACTTGTTGGCATGTTGGGGTAAACAAACTTGATGTATTTTTTTTTATCTCGCAGTTGGAGTCTATGGAATAAGAAAGAAATTTGATAACTTGAAAAAAGTGGTAGCTTGACAAAAGTTGTAGAGAAAATATTATTCTCTCCTACCTTGACAGAACTCGTGGTCAATATCAACACCTACAAGAACTTTGTTGTGGAATATTATCAAAATTAATAGAAGGATATGAAAGAGTGTATTGCAAGAACCTTGACAAACATGAACTTGGAACATTGTTCGTAGGAAGAGAAAATTATGTTTCTTTTTTCCAAACATGTATGTTAGTATATTACAGTTTAATGAATATGTTTTCTTATTATCATATATGGTTTCATACTTTAACAAAACATTCGCCAAGACTTCACAATGCTTTATTATTAAGTAAAAGATTTGCCAAGATCTTACAAGATTTTAATATTTAGTGAAATATTCTCCATCACTGTACAAGATAATATAATCTGGTGAGATATTCGCCAAAAAAATTATATATACATATTATATTATTGTTATACAAAATCGCCTCCCATTTTTCCTATGTATCATGGGGATTAGCCCATTTATTATACATATAAATTTAGGGTGGTTCTTAAAATTTTCCCTGCCCATAACCCACAACAGAATGGGGTGGCTGAAAGGAAGAACAGATCAATTGTGGGAGAAGCTCAAGCGATGTTGCATGACCAAAGCCTACCATTGCATTTGTGGGTTGAGGCATGCAATACAATAGTATACTTGCAGAACAGAAGCCCGCACCGTATACTGGGGATGAAGACACCTATGGAGGCCTATTCCAGGAAGTGACATGATGTAAGTCACTTCTAAATCTTTAGATCATCAGTTTACTATCATGTGACCAAAGATGCCAGGAAGAAGCTATACCCAATAGCTGAGTTGGGAATACTTGTGGGGTACACGGATACACCCCACAACTATCGGGTGTACTTGCCTTCCACTCAGAGGATAGTGGTACGCAGGCATCTAAAGTTCGACGAGTAGAAAGCCATGTGCTTATCACTTGAGAAGGAGCTTGAGTTGCATGTAGATGAGGAACCTTCAGTTCCTAAGGAGGAGGAGCCTCAGATTGATGTGGAGCAACCACATGTAGAGGATCTAGGAGTGGATACATCCATTCATGCTGAGACTTACAGATATGGGCGGAAACACACAAGGGAAGCTGACAGGCTGATGCTAGATGCGTGGGAGAATGTGGGACAACCATCTTTTCAGCGCAAACAGAGGAGGTCATCCGAGCAGTACAATGGGTACATGGCCTTGGTTGGGGAGTGTGTAGATACCGAACCTTCTTCATTTGAAGAGGCAGTGCAACAACCAGCCTGGGTTGATGCAATGGTAGAGGAGTACGACTCTATCATTCAAAACAGTGTGTGGCATGTTGTCCCAAGGCCTCAGGGTAAGTCAGTGGTGAGTTCCAGATGGCTTTACAAGGTGAAGTAGGCAGTTGATGGCAATGTTGAGAAATATACGTCAAGGTTTGTTGCCCGGGGTTTCTCATAGGTCGAGGGGATCGACTATGATGAGAATTTTACTCTTGTAGATGGTTACTCATCAATTAGATTGATGTTGGCTCTATCAGCTCAGATGGGGTGGAAGATGCACCAGATGGATGTGAAGACAATATTCCTCAATGGGAAGATTGAGGAGGAGGTGTACATTGAGCAGCTAGAAGGTTTCAAAACCTTTGATCATGAGTTGCATGTGTGCAGACTCAAGAGGGCTTTGTATGGGCTGAAGCAAGCACCCCATGCTTGGTACACCAGGATTAACATCTATTTCACTAGTTTGGGCTTCACCAAGAGTGAAGTAGATGCGAACCTTTACCACATCATGGTAGAAGGTAAACCATTGATCATTGTTCTTTATGTTGATGATCTGATTTTGACAGGTGATGATCAGTTGATATAGTCTTGCAAGGAGGACCTTGCAAGAGAGTTCGAGATGAAGGACATGGCCTTATCCACTACTTTCTAGGCATGGAGGTGTGGCAGAAAGATGGTGAAGTATTTGTGTCTTAAGGCAAGTATGTCAATGAGATACTCAAGAGATTTCACATGGAGAAGTGCAAGACCATGTAGACTCCTTTAGCTGGGAACTGGAGGAAGGAGGATGCTACTTCAGGTGAGGTAGTGGCTGCTACTATTTATCGGTAGCTAGTGGGTTCACTTATGTATCTGGTGAACACACGACCCAACTTATGATTTGCAGTGACCAACTGAGTCAAGCTATGGTTTAGCCAACCAAGCTGTTTTGGAAGGCAACGAAGCATGTGCTGAGACACCTTAGAGGCACATCTCAGTTCAGATTGTGGTACAGACAGACTGAGGGAGTGAAGCTTCATGAATTCAGAGATGCAGATTGGGCAGGGAGTCCATCAGATCGGAAGAACACTTCTGGAGGAATCTTCAACCTTGGTTCAGCTACAGTTTCTTAGTACACCAGGAAACAGAGATCAGTTGCACTTAGCTTAGCAGAGGCTGAATACATGGCTGCTAGTCAAGCTACATGTGAGGCCATTTGGATGCGGAAGATTCTAGTGGGATTGTTTGTTTAGATGATGGATCCTACAGTGATCTACTGCGATAACCAGAGTTGTATCAAACTCTCTGAGAATCTAGTTTTTCATGACAAGTACATGCACATTGATATCTGGTATCACCATCTTTGAGATTGTGTGGTCAAGAGGATCATGTTGTTGATGTATGTTTCGACTAAGGAACATGATGCAAATATTTTGAATAAGGCATTGTCAAAATGCAAGTTCGAGTTCCACAGAGACAGGATTCGGGTTACTGATAATTCCTTTCTTGTTGAGAGGGAGTGTTGAAAATATCAACCAGAAATGTTAAAAATAGAATTGCTAAAAATAGCACTGCTATAATAGCATTTCGGGATACCTTCCTATTTTAGTCAGTCCCTAAACCAAAGTAGTGAAGTAAAATTCAAATTTGATCTTAGAAGCTATTTTTAAAATAATTAATTAATTCATCTTGAGTTAATTAGTGAAGGAAAATCAAACATGAAGTCTATGTGGGGACATGCAATAATTTCTCCATTAATTGATGATTTTATCCATCAGTTAAACAGATAAGGATGAGTTGTAATATTGAGTTGTAATTATTTGGCTCAATTAACTGAGTCAAGTCTAGTTAGATTAATTCAAATAGTTTGTTGAATTAATGTAAGTTCAGTTAGTTAATGGTTGCATGCACGTAACTACTGCACTTCAGATAACTAAGTATTCTCTTATAAATAACTCATGCATGTTAGTTTAGAAAGAGACCTAGTTGAGATCACATAGAGGGGCAGTGTACTATTAGTTGCTAGAATATTCCATTGTGAATATTCCTTGCATGCAGAAGGAATTCTTTCCTTGAGGATTGCACAGTTACTTCTTCAAGTTTAGTGAGTGTGTTGAGGCCAATTCACACATGTGGCTTCAATGGACCCCAAGGAAAACTGCGCAAGGAAATAGGAGGCTTGGAGGGCTTGTGGAGGACATATACTATGTCTATTTAGTCTTTGAGTTGTACTGTTTGATTATAGAGAGAGCAGGATAGCTTGAGAGTTGATTCATTTTGTAACTTGAACAAGATTTCCACTTGAATGATAATACAGAGATTTGGGTTTTATACTGAGGCTTTCCCTGGGTTATTTCTTTTGTGTTATGTGTGATTGATTTCTCATTCTCAGTTATATGTGTTCTCTTGTTCTTTCTCAATTTGATTAAGCTTCCACAAAGTGTTGTAGAAGTAGAACTTGTATTGTGTTTTAGTATATTGCATAATATGTTGATCTACAGTGGGAATTTCTATAAGGGAAAATAAGATATGATTGCAGACATTCAAAGGGGCAAGGTAGGTAGGTAGGCTAGCACATTAGGGTTTCTTGGGATGATATGATTTAGACAAGTGAGGAGTTAGGAAGAACATGAAAGATGTATTCTTCCTAAACTGAAGAAAGATGCACAAACCATGAAAACTTCCCCAAAATAGAGCATGTGAGGTGATCTCTATTTATCAACTTGAAAGATATCATACAATAGACATGAAATAGAATATGGAGCAAAAATAAATTCATACAAATGAAACTGAAGAAAAAACAATTCTAGACAACCATACCACAGGTATCCCAAAGAAATAACTACAACTCATCTATTAAAACTGGCCAAATTATGATACAATAGTGTCTCTAATGAATCTAACAACATCCAACTAAGTCCAACCCTTGCTAAGATTGAAGAAAGGGAAGATATAGACATTAAAACCACATTCACTCATCCTCAGGGGTCGAATCCCCGAGGTGAGTGTTTTTGGGAAAACTAGTGTCTTTTCAATTTGCTAGTCCCACTAAGATAGGTAGCTATCTTAGAAACAAACAATCAAAGAAAATTGTGATTTCCTTTATGTATGATAGATAAGAGAGAAGAAAAGGGGACCAACCTGGATCTTCCGCTTGGCTCCTTGCTTGTTTCCTCTCTCCCTTGATAGAGCTTATCGCTCCTCTCCTACTTGTCCCACTTTAGAGAATACCTGTAGAGGCAAAGCAAGAAAACACCAACAAAGCATCTCGATCTATAATACCATAAAAAATGTAGAATCAGAAATACATTGACCATACAATCGCATTCACAAATAATAAGATTCACAAATACACGATTATATGGAGGAAAACTCAAATAACTTTATTAATAGTAGAAGACAGGATTACAACCCAAGTTTCTGATCTAGCATCATCCTCCCAACATCAAATTCCTCTTCACCTCATGAAAAGAAATATCACCCAACAATACAATGTCTCTTCGCAAAGAGAAACCAACAACACTTCCTTACAAATTACAAAATTCCAGCCTCTAGATCTCTCAGATGTGGGATCCATTTATAGATGTCTTGCAAGGGTGTGAGTTAGCTCTGGGTTTCGGATTAGTATCATTCCACTAATAGTTCTTGGTTCCACTTGGAGATTTCTTTGATCTCTTACTCATCCTTGGGCAAATTTAGAGAGGCAAGTGTCATATGAAAAGTTTCTAGAAGATTCCCTGGGCATCCACTTACCAAACTGTCTCTGCCATTTGTCTATTCTCACTCATCGCACCCCACAGAAGGGTATTTTAGTATGCATCACACATGGCTAGTATAGAAGTCAATATGAAACACACGTTGACCATGGAGCAGTCAGTATGGTCTCGTTTTGGCTAGTTCTGAGTGGTTTTTCAGGTGGAACTTCTGGGAAATGATGTAATCAGTTGACCATGATCCTTTAGGGTATGAAACAACACTTTTAGGGTTTAAAGAGCCCTTGGTTTATTGACATATATGATTGGGGTTGTAGTGCCCAAATATGTCTATAACAGTTGCCCTCTAAAGCATGAGGTCGTAAATCTTTTGATGTCGGGTGAAATGCTTTATCATGAGGATCTAAGGTATTTGAACTGGAAGGTGACCTGTATAAGATACAATATAATACATCATCATCATATAATTTTCATGATCTAGCTGAGGTGGGCATTCCCATGCTCAACTTTATAAATTGATTTTCATGTACATGGAACAGATAACCATCTGCAATTGGAGAATGGTGATTCTTTATACGTAGAGTCATCATCCCTTAGCTTGGATGATCATCTGTGTAGCTTCTGTGTACATTTGATGTCTTTATTTTCCTGAATATATCGCAACCTAGATGGGTGAAACTAGATCCAGGGTCTTCAAACTCATTCAATCTTCACCTGGTGTACAAGTCGATCCATGTGAAAAGATGTTCTGGAATCGAACATGGAAAGACATCGCCTGATTACCAGGCAATGATGTAAGCTGTTAACAGGCACAAGAGGAATCATCGATAATGATAATGACCCTGAAGGTACTACAATACAATTCATGAGGTGTGAATATATGAGTCGATGTCAAACACCACGTAAAAAGTCAAAGGCCATTTATGTAAACCTGTCGCCGGAAGTGAGAAACTTGCCATTGAGGTATGCAAGTTTCAAAGTACTGAAAGGGTTGTTTCTAAGTCAACTTCTTGGATAATGAGTTGATGTCGACAAGAAGTGACTCGTCATAGGAGGGCCTTGATGTATCCCACATCTATGACACGAAACGAAGCAAATGATTTTCTGGAGGTGAAAATGATTTGATGATACAAGGTTCAGGAATGGCGATCATGAAAAATGGAGGGTGAAGGTATTGCAGTGGATGAGGCATTAGCTAGGTGGTGAATTCTCTGAATAACTTCTCTTGAACATATCGGTGACACTGAAATGGATTGGTAACGTTAACCCAAAAAATAGATGGCACAGAGGACCAATGGTGATATGACCGGTGAATGGAATAACCCAACCCAACTCAATCATGGTGATGGAGTGAAAGTGTCATGTTCAAGAGCGACCTGCTACCAATGAAGTTCTTCAAGTTTTTTTCCCTTTTTCCCCAGTCATTGTTGACCAATACCTCTTTATTTTGGTCAAGCTTGAGGAGGATAACATATGCTTGTTCTATAATTTGCCCTTCGGGCAAGCCTGTAGCTATGTTTTAGCGAGCCTAGTGATAGCGAAACTCGTTCTTGTCTAGGTGGACAAGTTTGTCGCTATTTTTTAAACGAGTTTAACGACAAGGATAACTCAGTCCTTTTCATTTATAGAGAGTTTGAAAAGGGATGAAAAGGAAACTCCAGTGGTCATTTTTCGTAGCATAATCCCTTAAGTTTGAAAAAGTATAAAATAATATGAAAGGGATGACTATTCGATCATTTTAGCGAGCCAAAAAAGACAAGCGCTTGGTCTTTTGTTTGATAATCCCTCAGGTCCCAAAAGATTAAAATGTACAAGAGGGATGGCACTTCCCTTTTGTTTAATGAGCTGGAAAGGCCAATAGATCAACAATATTTTCATATTTAGCGAGTCTAAAAAGAGCTTAAAAGAGACTCGTTTCTTGAGGAATGAGTGGTGTTTTCGGGTAGCAACTAGTTCCAAGTAAGTTTGGAACTTCTCAAAACATGGCGGTGTGAAGAGGGTGGCTAATGAGATCACTCATCGTAGCTGTTCCTCAAAAGGGCAAGCAATCAAGTGGAAGCGTATGATCGGCCAAAAGAATGGAGGTAATGGAAGAACCAACCAAGATTCAAAAGACTGATAGCATAGCAATCACAGAGGTCATTTACTGAAGGTGGATTCATTTTTTAATGAGCTTAAATCGGGAGAAACTATGCTTAGTGGCCAGTTTATTTTTTAACGAGCTTGAACCTTGCGGAAACATTGCTCATGCCAGTCGTTTAAAAGATGTCTCTTACTGGTAGGTTCATTTTTTAGCGAGCCTGCACCATGCGAAACTTTGCTCATGGCAGTCGTTTAAAAGATGTCTCTTACTAGTAGGTTCATTTTTTAGCGAGCTTGCACCATGTGAAACTTTGCTCATTGCCTTTTTATGTAAGCTAGAAACAACCAAGCTACAGAGCTAACTACACTAAAAGCTAAGGAACTACTGAGGTTAGATAGGATGGTTTCGTCCTCTGTCAAGGCAAAACCCTTCCTTTGATTCCTCTGCACACTACAGACAAAGGTGACTGGTGGTTAGATCAATCACCTAACCTAAGAAGTTGAAACTAAAAAGCTAAAAAGCTAAAAACGCTAAAAGGCTAAAAACGAAATTGGCCATTTTTCACTTGCATACAAAGGTTTGCATGCCCCCAAGCATCGAGAAAAGGAGAGTTCCTAGGAAACCATATGGAAGTCCCTGCAGTTAAGCAGGATTGTTTCTGTCAGTGGTTAGACAAAAAACACTTCCTTGGCTCTGCCCATCAAAATAGACAAAGGTGAATGGTGTGAGCTTCCAATAACATAACCTACGAGGAAATAACTGTTTCAGACTGATCCCATAACCTTCAAGGAAATGGTGTTTCAGACCAATCATAGAACCTACAAGGAAATCTATCTTTTCAGCTGGGTTCATCTGTTGAAGCAGACCAGGGTGCATGCCCCTTAAGCTTCGTTACATTCATTGGACTACTTGCTGCAATCAAGTGGATGGAATGAAGGTTGAAGAGACATTCTTGATGCAAAGAGACCATTTATGGATGATGTTTTACTTGTAGCTATGTTTGAACCAGGAAATGGAAGTTGGTCAATAAGCTGTACCATTTGGCCTTCATGCGGGAAACACATCATTCGAAAGAGTGTGGAAATCATAGCTTCCATGCTATAAATATAGTTACCCCCAAGGAGTAGATTTTAATCTAATGGCCCTTGGACTACCATCATGTTCAAGTGAATGATTTTCTTTCTCAAAGTTATCGACAACTTCGGAAGGATCCCTAACAGTTGACTAGTTCCTTTGTTAAAGCCTAACAAATTTTGTGCCTTAGGTAGAAACGATAGTGATCCAGGTGCTTTCCAAGAAGTTGAGGAAAGGATACTCACTGAAGCCCCTTCATCTATGATAGTTCTAGACATGATCATTTTGTAAACTTCTACTATGTTTCGGAATGGTACATTAGACAGAAGGCAGGGTCTTGCTAGTTGATTCCAATCAAAGGAAATGACTATACTGGTCAGAGGGGGTACCAGATAAATGGTTGAATGAACCCATTGAACTGGAGGACTTTCCTCCTGTTGTAAAGGAAAGGGTGGATTGCTCCCAAGTTCATTAGACTCTGTATTAACAAAAAGAATTTGAACGACATCGTTAAAATAGTATCATCTGAAGGCAGACCTTCTGAAGGTAAGACTGGGTCGACTGCCATCTTGACCTGTTGGCTTTGGTCCGATATGGACTCGGAAGGTTCACTCTCAACTATAGGCATTCCGACCGATGATTGAGTTACATCAATTGGGTTTTCAACTAGCGATGGACTTGGTAAGAGTTTCTTGTATCTAGGTGGGAGTCACTGTGGTGAAGTCGGATGATTATGCAATATTCTCTTGGCCTCATCTAGAAAAGGACAATGGGGAAGGTGATGGTCTCCTTCACATAATAGACATGGAGTTTTGACCTTTCTTTCTTGTCCAGGACTTTCATTTTCACTAGTTGATGGTGTGCTCTCAACCTGATCGCCGAAGGTTGATGACACCAGATGGTGCAAACAAGGAGACCATTCTCTCAAGATTCACGGAATGCAAGGACAATCTCAATGAAAATGGTTTCTTTTGCAAATTAGACAAGGATGTTTAGGAGATTTAATGCGTGGATTTTCACCAGGTGATTCATTGTTACCCCCTTGCTTAACTGACTTCTTCTTCTTCTTCTCCTTCCCTTTCTTCTTCTTCTCAGTCACTTGGTTACTAGTATCACTATTTTCACCAAGTGAAGAGGAAGAAGGGGAGGGAGAAACAAATGAAGTAGAAGGTGAAGGGTCACTTTCAGTATCAACTGGTTGTTGATTCGATTGCTGAGGAATTACGGTTTTTTGGACGACAGAGGTTGAGAATAGCCATACTGGCAGGCCAATTGTGATTCCCAGAAGGGATAATGTAGCCATATATGGAGCACCAATATCTCCCCAAGAAGAGAAAGGACTAGGATTCCCTCCAAGAGGGATCCCTTGATTGGTGGAATCCATTATCTCAACCTAAGATCAACGAGGGAACAGGGATGTTATTTTGAATTAAATAAATTTTATGACGCTTTGACACAACTTTGCTTTTTCAATTTTTAAGAGTCAAGAAAAAGCTAAAGATGACTCTAGTCGCCTT
>APFE030551009.1:11593-33856 GCA_000404065.3 Pinus taeda
TCCGTACTAGCACTTGTCATATCAAAGAGGAGGAATCACCCAACCTTCAATGAAAATGATAGTTACCAGGTTTTACGATGGTGGAACACGTCTTTAGCCTAGACTTCTAGATGTGTTGCATTAGGTTCCAAAGTGTTTTTTATGTTCATTGAGATTTATTTTAGAGTTGATCTTGTTTAGAAGTTTGTCTTTCCAGGTTCACCACGTGATGTAGATGTAAAATTCCTAAATATGCAATCTAAAATGATAAACAGTCGTTTATTTTCTTTTAGCAATGAAAATCCAAGCTACTAAGGAAAAAAGATTAAGATTCTTTCAACAGAGAGCAAAGAGCACACACTAAATGAATTTTTCCTAAATCATCTTTCGCACACAGTCTAAATGCAAATGCACATGCATGTATTTTTTTTTTCATTTCCTTAATGTGGGAATGCCAAAAGGGAAAACTAAGTATAGCTCTAAATTATTTTCTTCAAAGTGACACTTCGACACTTTCTTTTCAAAATGAAAGGAAGACTAAAACGACACTTTTCGATTTCGACTAGAAAATTGTTTTCAAAACTTCAAATATTTACAATTCAAATCAAGTACAATGACAAAATTACAATAGAGTATATAGAGGAGGAAGACTTTACGACACTCTTCTTTTTGACTCAAAATGACAATTACGACACTTTTGCATCAGAAAACGACTATTCGATTAAGCTACTTTTTGACTAGGAATCATAAATGATGAAAAATACACAAAAACATCTACTTATCCTAATCAATGGAGGCTGAACAATGTAAAGGAAAGAGGCTTCAGCAATGATATACTGATCATAAGCAGCAAAAAAACTAAATAGAGATGAAAACAAGGAGAAAAAAACCCAAATTTCAAAGAGAGAAACAGTAAAACTCAGTCATCGCACTTGTCCTTCAGGAAAATAGGGATGAATCTCACCTATAACACGGGGAGGTGCAATGCATACAGGCTACCAGTTACAAACAGTGCGATGGGCCAAGGAGCAAAACTAAGTTGGGTTTTTGCTCAAAATTTGCAGCTAAGTTCAATTATTTAAGCTGAGCTATGAAGGACAATAAAAGAAAATTATAGGGGTATGATCTTAGGAGGTTATTGAGCTACCACAAGGGAATTTAGGATGCTTCTAAGTCAGATGCTCAGTTCATAAACCAACCTGGAGATTGACTGAAGCAATATTTATCTACTTTGTAGTTGCATAGCAAGAGTAGTTCGAAGGCTCGCTGGCTAACTTCAGGCTTTGTCTGTAGTTTATAAAGCAAACAACAATAACAAACAAACAAAATAGTTGCTCCCTAGTGGAGTCACCATTTTGTTTCCGGGAAAACCAGTGTCTTTTCGATCTGCTAGTCCCACTAAGACATGTAGCTATCTTAGAAACAAACAATCAAAGCAAATTGTGATTTCCTTTACATACGGTAGATAAAAGAGAAGCAAAGTGGACCAACCTGGATCTTTCACTTGGCTCCTTGCTTGTTTCCTCTCTCCCTTGATAGAGATTTCCACTCCTCTCCTACTTGTCCCACTTTAGAGAATAGCCGTAGAGGCAAAGAAACAAAATGCCATCAAAGCATGTTGATCTATAATACCATAAACAATGCAGAATCAGAAATACATTGACCATACAATTGCATTGACAAATAACAAGATTCAGAAATACACGATTATATGGAGGAAAACTCAAATAACTTTATTAATAGTAGAAAAGAGGATTACAACCCAACTATCTGATCCAACATCATCCTCCCAGCATCAAATCCCTCTTCACCTCATGAAAAGCAAGATCACCCAACAATACAATGTCTCTTCTCAAAGAGAAACCAACAACACTTCCTTACAAATTAAAAAATTTTGGCCTCTAGATCTCTCACATGAGGGATCCATTTACAGATGTCTTGCAAGGGTGTGAGTCAGCTCTGGGTTTCTAATTAGTGTCACTCCACTGATAGTTCTTGGTTCCACTTGGAGATTTCTTTGATCTCTTACTCATCCCTGGGCAAATTCAGAGAGGCAAGTGTCATATGAGAAGTTTCTAGAAGATTCCTTGTGCATCCACTTAGCAAACTGTCTCTGCCATTTGTATATTCTCGCTCATCACACCCCACAGAAGGGTCTTTCAGTATGCATCACACCTAGCTAGTGCAGTAGTCGGTATGCATCACACCTTGACCATGGAGCAATCAGTATGGTCCAATTTTGGCCAGTTTTGAGTGGTTTTTCAGTTGGAACTTCTGGGAAATGATGTAATCAATTGACCATGATCCTTTAGGGTATGAAACAAAACTTTTAGGGGTTAAAGAGCCCTTGGTCTATCAAAATATATGATTGGGGTTGTAGTTTCCAAATATGTCTATTACAGTGAGGACGCGATCCACAAAAGTTTGAACTGATAGATAGAGTATAGGGAGCCCGAATTGACAACTCCCTAATTACATTGAAACTTATTCATTTAACTTGATGATAACTTTTACCTGATGAATATACCCCTAGGTAACTTATCCACATCATTATTATATTTAACATCCTCAATTACATAAGTGAAAACATCATTTTTCTGAGATGAAAGTCAAACTTACAGTGAAAATTCAAAAATATTAGCAAATGGTCATGTGCGCCCTCACAGTGTCAAGTGCACGCTCCCTATTGTAGGCTGATTTTGAATAAGTTTTAGGTGTCCAAAGTAGGCTCAAGATGGCTTGGTGGAAAGTCCTTCAATTCTACTTTCTGAATATGCCTCGAGTTTGAAAAATGAAGCTGATTTTACCCCTCAAAACTTCATTCTTCCAAGACTACTCAGTGCGCAACGCCTAGGCCAAACTTGAGGCAGAAACATGATTTTTTGCTTGTTTTTTTCCCTTTTTACCTACTAGTTTTACAATTAAGGTTGGAAAAGTGGTTTTATTAGAAATATTAGTCATTTGGCATCCATTGGTGGTCTTCATTTGCTCAAAAAGTGGCTTAAAAAAGTGCACACCGCTAAGGGTGCTGCACGTTTGACCAAGTTGCTGATATAGCACTGTCCAGGAGCAAACAGAAAAAGATAGAACTTGTAAAAAATTAGCCAAAATTCTTCAAAATTGGTGAAGTGGTTGATGATGTTGTGGGCTTGGAGTGAATCCTCTACAATTATATCAAGTTTCTTTTTCTTTTCTTAGTGAGTTAGGGCTTCAATCTTTGCATTTGCTGACTTGAGCTTTGCCCTTGCATTTCTTTCTCTTTTGGCATAGTGTTTGGTCATTTTCCTTTGAATGTTGTTGTCATTTTTAGATTTCTTAAAAAACTTCTCCAAGTGATCAATGATGGCCTAAAGCCAACCTTCCTTGTCTTCTTTGATCATATCCAAGAATTGATCATCAAGCATAGCTTCATAAACTATCTCTCTTTGCCTTTTCCTTTCCAGTTCCAAGGCTCTTTTCAAACCTCTGGTTCCAAGCGTGACTCTTGATGCTTGTAAATCTTGCTCTTCAAGAAAACCATGATTTTCAAGTGTCTCTTCTAACAAAATCTTTGATTTTTCTGCGTCCCTTTGAGTTGTGATGTATTTTACCTCATCAATGAATTGCTTGGTCTTCAATTGCATATTCTCCTACTCAGGGAAGTTTATGACAAATTTGGCCCTGTCAAGATTAGTTTTGAGTTCTATAACCTTGGAATCCTTTGCTTTGATGACTATACTAATGTTCTCATCATCATCATGCTCACTTAGGTTAACAATCTCAAAATTCTGTTTAGTCTTATGGAGGTCCTCCTCATGTCTGATTTCTACCTCAATCTGTGCCTTAGTCAGCTTTTGTTTGCCTTTGTCTACCTACTTTTCTAATGTACAAGGAAAGACCCCTCACATTATGTGTGGAGAAACCAGACACCCATGACCTCTCTGGTATGTTCTTGCCAATGGCTCAATCTCAGCCATATTAGCCCTCTTAGGCTTACTGATGTCAATCCTACTAGGTGATCTAATGTCATGATGAAAAGGTGATGAGGGTGGTGAATTTGGTGAAGGAGACTGATTTGATGAAGATGAATGTGCTGTGGGCTAAGATGTGGGAATGGAAGTGGAAGGGTGAGACCATGAAGGTAGAATTTGTAGATGCTGAATAGATGGTTTAGTGAATATCTCATTGGCTATGAAGGTACTCCATGCAATGTTTAGTTTTTCGAGATGATAGAGGACTATGATTTTGATGAGGGAATGATGGAAAATAATTCTCATTTGATGTGCCTATTCTCTTTTACAGATAATAAATTCCATCTTATCAATGCTTCAGAAAAGGTAGTAGGGCATGTTGAGCATCTTTACCCTAGTGAAATGCATTAAGAGCAAATGTGATAGGTATAAAGTCTAGAAAATCTACCTTCACATGAAAATTATTTCATGATAATCTTCATTGTTGGGGCATATCTATCCAGGAGTTAAGAAGAAGGAAAAAACCTCTTTCTCTCATTCTTGTACCTTGGTTTTATGAAAGGCTCATAGTAATGTTCCTCCAATTATATTTGCTTGAACCATTTCTCCCCAACATTTGGGATCTTGGTGGCAGTTGATATAATGGAAGTGGATATAATAAAAATGACACCAACTAGAGTAACTTGGTTGTCATGGAGGTTAGATATGAAAAGTCTAGTCAACATGGCATGGCGTTGGAATTTTTGAATTTTCTCATAGAATTCATAGCAACCAACATTTTTGAAACATGTCACAACCATAGGAGATGCCAAGAGCTCCCTGATATTTGTTAGCTCAAGTCTAAGTAGATCTCTTCACCTCTGTTTCTTCTCCCTCACTGTATGGTTTGTTTTCTTCTTCTGGCATGGTGTCTTAATGTCAAAACCCTAGGGAGGTATGATGTTGGTGGAATGTGGTTTTTAGGAATAAAGAATGGGAAAGGGAAATTGAGGGAGACGGTGCTAGGGATTTGTGGAGTAGTAATATGATGGAATTTAGGATGGGGAAATTATTTACAGGTTGGGGGTTGGGAGCCTAGGTAGTTGTAGCACCTAGGGCTTAGGGTGTTGGGATAAAGGGTTGAGGGAAAGGGAATTGTAATGAGGGAAGGGTATGAAAGTGTAGGGGAATGAAATTTGGGAATTGAGAGTGAAATGGTGATTTGAGGGAGATGCTAGGGCTTGAAATGAGTAAAACACCAAACCTTTAATGAAACTTTCAAAATACCATAAGGAATGACTGTAGGAGGAAGCATAATGATATATTTAACTGTCACTCACTTGCTGGAGGTTGAAGACAATGTTGTTGAAGCTTTCTAGGCAATTTGGCAAAGTCTAGAAGCATTTCTGGCTTTTCTGGGCAAGTGCGCAACGCCATAAGAAAACGCCTCCTCCCTTTGGAAAACATGAAGTGCTTGCTCTATTTTTGGCAATTTCATCCAGAACTTGAAAAATGCTCTCTTGGAGTTTTCTCAATGATAGTAGGAGACAAATGAATTTGAATTTGATGTTATGAAGGCTTCTATACGTGAGTGAATTTTATTTTTTGGTTTTAAAACCCACTTTCTATTGTTTCAATTCATTTTTGAAAACTTTGCTAATTACCCTTTACACTTTGATTTTCTTCTTTGCAGATTGATGATGCTGGAGTTTGGCACTCTTTACATTTGAATTTTATTTGTTGAAGTTGGCATATAGAGTTTGAGTTGGCAGCTTAAGAAAAATACTTATTACATATAGTGAACATAAAATTGCATAAAAAAAGATAAAAATAAATTACATCTCTTTTTTGGATGAAATTACACTTTGGTATGAAAATCATACTTTGAAACCAACATTACAAATTTCGATAACCATTTTTACATACTAACAAATATTTTTTCAGATGATAAAGAAATATTATTTCAATCACTCTCACACTTTTGCTGACCTTATGAGATGAAATGGAGTATTATTGAACCTTGGAAAATGAAACCTAGTGACTTGATGGGACCTTGAATGACCAGACTCCATGTTGACTTGACTGACATAAAGACATGATGAAATGAGATTTTATGATTGATGTATGCTCCATAAGACATAAAGGTGGGCCAACAAGTATTGATTTTTGAGGGAGAGTGAGGTTTTTTGACTAGGGCTACCATCAGTGAGTAAATTTTTGAATGAGGACCTTGGTGGAATGACAAAAATTTTAGAATGGGACCCTAATATGATATGAAAAGAGGACTTTTGATCACTAATGCCAGTATGCAAATACTGAATCTAACATTGACCTTATTGGGATGGTATCTTCTTGGAGGCGTGAAGAACATCGTAGCCCAAATGCCTATCTATTGGGCCAATATAGTCAAAAACTTAAACTGAAATGCATGACTGAATGCCGACAACTCAAATAACCCAAACTGACTATAAAATGACTCAATACTGACTTACTTAACTGATGACTAAAATTTGAAAATGGTATAAAATTAGAGAAGCTCCATGGCCTTCACTTCGGGCTCCGAACTCTAGTGATTCTCTACTTCACACTTGCAGAAAGTTAAACTGTTATTTACAATGAAATCAGGAGATTTCTGAGAATCATGTTTTTAGAAAAGATAGTGCTTAAGGAGCCTACCATTGACTGGTCCTCCTAAGCATGGTTCTCCATTCATCTCATCTAGCATGAAAGCATTTTTCCCTCGGAAAGCTAAAATCTTATAATGGCCTTTCCACAAATTTTGAAATTTACCATGCTTACCCTTGTCCTCGTTTCTGGCATTCCAACGGAGTACCACATCTACAATTTTGAATTCATCTTCCATTTTTTTCCGGCCACAGATTTTCTTTATCTTGTCATGGAGCTTAGAGGTGTTCTGAAATACCTTGTCTCGTGTCTGCTGTAGGTGAGTCATTTGACTGGTTCGACACTGTATATCATTCTCTTCACTTCCTGCTTCTTGTAACAATTTCATGAACTGGACTACTAATGATGAAGAAAAGACAATATCTACTCCATACATTATTTGAAAAGGAGAAAGTCCAATATATTTCTTACTACTCACCCGATCTGCCCACAATGCATTGATCAACTTTTTGTGCCAATTCTTTTTGTTGGCCTCCAACATTTTGTTGATGATCCTGATTAAGTATTTATTGGAGGACTTCGCAAAACCATTTCCTTGTGGAGAGTAAGCTGTCGAATGTCCCAAATTGATGTTATATTTGTCACAAAACTCAACCATCCTTTCAGACTTGAATGTTGCCACGTTGTCTATGATGATCTTATTAGGACAACCAAAATGGGACAAGATATTAGTTTCTAAAAACTAAATGATAACTGAATCTATTACTTGCCTAGTTGGAATCGCTTCGATCGACTTAGTAAAATAGTTTGTAGCTATCAATATCCACTTGTGTTGTTCGGATGATGATGGATTAATCTCACCTGTGAAGTCTAGGCCCCACTACTAAAAAGGTGCATGAATTGATATAGGTTGTAGAGGTAAAGGAAGAAGTTTCTTTTTTACCTTACAAAATTTTGCACTTGTGACAGCTCATCACTGCCTTCTAGATATCTGCAAAAAGTGTAGGCTAATAATAACCTATTCTCAGTACTTTGTTGGCCATGGTCTTCCAATACAAGTGGCCCCTGCAATCTCCTTTGTGGAAGTCATTTATTACCTCTTTAGACTCATCTTCGGTCAAAAAATTGAGCAAAATACCTCTAGGATCCTTTCAATAAAGTGCATTGTCCATTATGCAATATTTAGAAGCCTTCAACTTAAATGACCTGCTCTTAGCCTTAGACATGCCTGGAGGGGGGTTTAGATGTTGCAAAACATAGATAATATCAGAATATCGTAGAGATGATAAAAAGATATCAGATACTTGAATGAGATCTACTTCTTCTTGATTATCGGACAATGCTGCTACAAGGTTGATATCTAGATCATGGATGTTTGACACAGCCATGAGCTTGGCTAAGCCTTGACCCTTGATTAGCTTGGTAGGCTTAATCTCAAGGTCATATTCTAATAATGTTGCTATCCATCTACCTCTTCTACCTTCTGGGTCATTCTGCACGAGAACTTCTTTTATTGCTACATTAGGCACATAAGAGAGAGTATGTGAATGCAAAATATAATATTTGAAATCTTTCACCACTTTTACCAAAGCCAAAGCCTATTTCTCTATGATGTTTTACTTAAGGGTTGCATCTCTGATATTGCAACTGAAAAATGCTATTGGCAGCTCGACCTTATCCCTTTTCTGCATCAAAATTACTACCATGGTATGCTCAAAAGTAAAAGAGAATATTATGAAATCAATGGAGTAATCAAGATTGATTAAAACAGGGGCAGTGGTCAAGGCAAGATTTACTACGTGAAAGGACTTGCGGGCTTCTTCAAACCACTTTACATCATTATCCTTTTTCAACATATTTGTCAACTCCCTAAGATGTTTAGCCAAATTAGGAATAAATCTGCGTAAGAAATTCATCTTATCATTGAATTCTTGGATTTCTTTCTTGCTACGAGGGAAATCAATTTGCTGAATGACTTTTGCATGTGAAGGGTCAATCCGAATGCCTTCCTTTGAGATGATGTGGCTGAGAAGTTTGCCTTCCTCCATGAAAAATAAACTCTTCTTTGGGTTAAGAGAGATCTCGAACTTTCTGCATCTCTGGAAAATAACTCTTAAATGATGCAAATTCTCATCATCTAAATGTGAAAATATTGTTACATCATCTAAATAACCAAGAAAACACATTTTTCAATGGCAAAGGCTATGTCCATGGCACGCTGAAAAGTGCCCTTTGCATTTTTGAGACCAAATGGCATTTTTTCATATTTGAATGTGCCCCAAGGTGTGGTAAACATTGTCTTGTTATGATCATCCTCATGCACTAAAATCTCATTGTAACTGGAGTAGCCATCTAGCAGTGACATCCGAGAATCACCAACAACTCTCTGAAGGATATGGTCCATTTTGGGAAGTGGATAATTGTCTTTCAGAGATACTTTATTTAAGTTTCTGAAGTCTATGCAGAGCCTTATTTCTCCCGCCTTCTTTCTCCCCAAAACTAGATTTGATATCCAAACAGAAATCTGATAAGAACAATGATGCCCGCCTTGAAAAGTCTGTTAACTTATTTTTCTATGGATGGCAACAAACTTGGGTTAATCCTTCTTAGATTTTATCTAAAGGGCTTTTGATCAAGTTTAATTGGGATAGTATGCTGAATTATTTTCTTGTCATACTCCTTTAAGTCTGCATAATCCCACGCAAAAACATCAGAAAATTTAGACAATAAATGAATATATTTCTCTTTTACCTATGGAGATAATGATTTGGACAACTTGATCATTTTTGGTTTGTCTGATGTTCCGATGTTCACATCTTCGACACCTTTCTCCATAGGAACCAAAGTGGGCTTCCTTGCTAAATCATCTCGATCAAACAAATCTTCCAAAGGTATAAGACATTTTGGAATATTGTTGTCCTTTAGCTATAGTATATCAACTTGAGCTACCTCGATGACTTGATCATCCTTGTCATAAACCTCATCCATGGAACAATTTTCAAACTCTCCTTCACTCTGAAGAAAGTTATTTCCCTGCTTATCATCCTAGAATACTTGCCAACATCGCAAGTTATTAGAAACAGAGGGCTGATGCTTTACATGAATCTCAAATTTCCTATTTGAAATTATGGGGATTTTGAAATTTCTTGTAGCTGTAGCCAATGAATTTGCCTTAAGATTCTGACTCCTTGGTAAAAATGAAAGTGTATATTCAGGAAACATTCTCAAAATATCTAAAACAACATTCCTATATTGTCTCATTCACGGATGGTGATCTTGATATTCACCTTTAACTTGTTTGATCACAAGTTCTGAATCACCATAAACAAAAATTCTTCATGCACCCAATTTTTTCAAGGTATTTAAGCCCGTGATCAGTGCTTCATACTCAGCCTCATTGTTGGTGCAATCAAAAGATAGCTTGTGCAAGAATAATCTAACATTCTGAGGGACCTCACCTTGTTGATGATGTGGACTTCGGATCCAAATGTCAATACCTACCCCATCTTTCCCAAGAGCACCATCAAAGTCCATGGTCCAAAGACCATGCTCCTCTTCCAAGGACTAAAAATATGGTTTCTGCTTTAGCTCAACTTTCTAAACATTTTCTTCATGCTTTTCTGAATTTTCCATTACCTTTCTCGATGGTTGTTCTGAGCCTTTCTTTGCCTTGTCTGATGGTTGTTCTAATGAAATTGGCAGATTTTCTTTTCTTGATCTAAGATTGTTCTTATACAATAAAAAATCTCTGGTACATCTTCGATTTCTGTAAGTTGATTATCTACATCATTCAATCCACTATCATTATATACAATAAATGATTCCAAATATGTATGTACAACATTCATAGGATGATTATTCGGCCTCTTCTTGCTAGTTATCATGAATTTTATTTTGGTTTCTCAGTACAATTTCCTCAATTTCCCGAAAACCTGGATGGTGGCATAGGAGAATTCTAACTGCAGTGTGCCTCTTAGTTTCACTCCCCAAGACCTTGACAATAACATACCAAACCATGGTGGTATATCAACTATCACCACATCCATTAAAACATTCTTTGTCGGGATTTGGCCTAGGGATAGTAGCAAATCCTTGATTAGACCAAGACAATGGACCTTACCAGAATAAAAAGAGTACAAGTCATGGTATTTATGAGTTATATCTAGACCCAACTTTTCCATGAGCATTGAATTATGGGAGGCTTCAGAGTCAAGCATGGAGTTATGAAGGATGTGCCGGTGGATTCTTAGACTTAGGTAAAATGGAGGAACCTCACTATCATTTGACTAACCATCTATGGCTGGACCAAAAATTAATTCAGGCTGGTCATCCTCAACATTAACCATCTCGGACAAAGGATCAACTTTCAAAATTTTAACTATATTAGACTTGTAATGACCATTTTTGACTAGTTCAGTAAGAGGGATTGACACTTTCAACTTTGAAATTTCAATTTCTATATTGAATGAGCTAGATTTATCTACCTCTCTTTGGATGATGTCTCTTTTCTCGGTCTGATATTTTGATGTATGATCCTTCTTCTGGCTATCATGTTCCTTGTTTAGATTGCTTGTAGATGGTTGATTTACTTTTTTTTGGTTAGCTGCTGCAAGTTCTTTACCTTTACTTTGATTACCTTGAGAATTTATCTTCTGTTGGGTATCCTTCTTTTACGATGTCCTTTTTTGAATGGGAGTGATCAGGACATCCCTATTCCTCAAGGAATACTGCTTCTATTGAGAGCTGAGTGCATTCAAGTATCCTCTTTGATAATCATCTGATTGGGTTTCTAATGAATAGTCATTTTCCAATATGTAGTCTTCATATTTGGGTCCTTATGTCTTCTCGATATACTCCTCATTTTCAATCAAGAAAATGGGATGGTAATCTTCCTTCAAGAAGTGGTTATCCTCGACAATCGGTTCTATTTCATCCTCTAATTCTCCTTGAGCATAATTCTACTGCAAAGGTGTCCGAATTTGTTGCTGAGAAGTTGATGCCTCAGGAGCTCTCTGCTCTCTTTATTTTATCTTGTACTGAGGCTGTTGTTGGTTTTTGAAATTCAGATTTCTGACTTGTGGCTCCAACTGTCTATCTGAATTTATCATTTGGTCCACCATCCTTTCCATGGTTCTGATCTATGTGTTTAGTTTAAGATTAGTGGAAGAAGAAGGTTCCTCTTTAATTGTTACTTTCTTCTCTGGTTTCTCATGTTTTAATTGAGACTTTTTAATCATCAAATTTTCTTCCATGCTTCCTGCATTATCCTTCATTTCTTCCAAAGTTGTAGGATCTCTTTCCCTTAGTTGATAAGCCATCTTCGGATCAAAGGCATCCGAATAGTGTTGAAGTGACAAATCAGGTGGAGGTTTAATGTTATTTAGAATGGAATTGTAGATTTGATTGAACCTTATAGTAAAATCTTGAATTTTCTCATTTGGACCCCTTTTCAATGTATTATACTCCGCTAAATTATGCAATGGATTTTTTTTTTCCCGCCACTGGGCTAAGAGAAATTTGTTTAGCCTCTAAGAAGTATCAATGGAGTCAGGTGTCAAACTACGGAACCATTTTTTCACATCTCTGGAAAGACTTTGAGCTATTAGTCTCATTTTGGCATCATCAACATCAACCTCCTCTAAATCAATGAAATTAACCATTTTGTCAATATGTCATTGTGCTTTGATTCTCGGACTGTCATCAAAAAGAGGAAGTCTCTGGCCATAGGTAAGAGTTAAATCTGCCAACTGAGCAAGAAATAGTAAGGGAGAAAATCTCGCCATGACTACTAGGGGAGGGTGTATAGGAACTACAATGGCTTGTGTTGGTTGGGATGAAGATGGGAGCTACAATGGGTTGTGTTGGTTGGGATGAAGATGAATGTACTAATACAAATGTTTTTGGAGGTGGAGTAGAGGGTATAGAAGAAGATAAGATTTCAAGCTGATACTGGATATAGGATTTTTCTGCAGTAATTTGAAACTGATCAGCTAGGTTTTAAAGTTCATCAAAATTAGACCAAAGCTTGTGCTCAAGTTTTGAAAACTGGGATTTTGTAGAAGTTAGAGTAAACAAAGATTTCGAGGCGGGTAAGTACGAATCAAACTTCATGGAATCAAACACTATCTCTGTAAGACAAGACTCAGACTTTGAACAAAATAGGGATATCTCGAATTGAATATCAAAAGGAATATCCTCAACACTTAGTATCTGAACTGGTAGGGAAGTAGTTCTTTCCAATTTTTTGCTTTTAGACTTGGGGAAAGGGATTTTAGGTTTTCTTAACAATCTTTTAGGATCATCAATAGGAGAAGGTGGGTTTGGGTCAGGATTTTACCTGGTATATCTTTTCGGAGCAAGAGTCTTAACAAGATCAAAGACTATGTGAGATAATGAGGATTCAAACTTTGATCAGCATGAGGAGGGATTCAAATCTCAAAATAAAGGTATGTCTTTAAGAAAAAGAAATTTAATAGGTAGTGATCAAGACTTTACCAATGTAATGAGGTCTGATTGAAATTGTGATTTGTTGAATTCTTTGCTTTCAAACAAGCTTTCTGAATCTTTGACTGGATCAGTTGGATCAGGATCTGGATTTTGATTTTGTTTGTCTCCTCGAAGCCAACTCTACAATCTTGACACTGCAATTATGGAATCAACCTTTGTGAAACTTAGTCCTATCAACTAGAGGAACAAATCCCAATGAAATATTGTTGTACACCTAGGGAAATGGACTCTTTCATTCCTCGACAATGACACCAGTATGTTATCACTCCTCTGGATCTCCAAGGCTGAGGAAGAGTCTAGCTAAGGTAACCACAGACCAACATTTTTACTTGGTATCTAGCCCTACCAAGCTGGAGAGGGATCTCTGCATAAAATCATAGCCAAGAGGGCTAGATGAATTATGGTTTTAGGTTAGTTATGAAATGCAGAGGATTTTGTTTGTTTGAAGTTATGTTTTGGATGAGGATTAGGTCAAAAAGGCTAGGTAAGGGAAAATAAGATATGATTGCAGACATTCAAAGGGGAAAGGTAGGTAGGTAGGCTAGCACATTAAGGTTTCTTGGGATGAGATGATTCAGACAGGTGAGGAGCTAGGAAGAGTATGAAAGATGTATTCTTCCTAAACTGAAGAAAGATGAACAAACTATGAAAACTTCCTCAAAACAGAGCATGTGAGATGATTTTTGTTTATCAACTTGAAAGAGATCATACAATAGACCTGAAATGGAATATGGAGAAACAATACATTCATACAAATGAAATCGAAGAAAAAACAATGCTAAACAACTATACCATAGGTATCCCAAAGAAATAACTGCACCTCATCTATTAAAACTAGCCAAATTCTGATACAATAGTGTCTCTGATCAATATAAAAACATCCAACTTAGTCCAACTTTTGCTAAGAGTGAATAAAGGGAAGATATAGACATCAAAATCACATTAAATCATCCTCAGGGGTCGAATCCCTGAGGTGAAGAAGAGATCCACAAAAATATGAATTGATAGATGGAGTATAGGGAGCTCTAAGTGACTCCTCCCTAATTACATTGAAACTGATTCGTTTGACTTGATGACAAATTTTACCTGATGAATATACCCATAGGTAACTTATCCACATCATTATTACATTTAACATCCTCAATTACATAGGTGAAAACATCATTTTCTGAGATGAAAGTCAAAATTACAGTGAAAATTAAAAAATATTAGGAAATTGTCAAGTGTGCCATTTTTTTGCCAAGTGCACCCTCACAGTGTCAAGTGCGCCCTCCCTGTTTCAGGCTGATTTTGATTGAGTTGTAGGTGTCCAAATTAGGCTCAACATGGCTTGGTGGAAAGCCCTTAAACTCTACTTTTTGAATATGCCTCTAGTTTGTAAAATTAAGCTAATTTGACCCCTCAAAACTTCATTCTCCCAAGACTACTCAATGCGCAGCGCCTATGCCAAACTTGAGGCAGAGACATGCTTTTTTTCTTGTTCTTTTTTCCCTTTTTACCTGCTAGTTTTACAAACTAAGGTTGGAAAAGTGGTTTTGTTAGATATATTGGTAATTTGGCATCCAATGGTGGTCTTCATTTTCTCAAAATGTGGCTCAAAAAGGTGTGTAGTGCTAAGGGCTCTGCGCATTTGACCATTTTGCTGATATAACGCTCTCCAAGAACACACAAAAAAAGGCAGAACTTACAAAAAATGAGCCAAAATGCTTCAAAATTGGTGAAGTGGTTGATGATGTTGTGGCTAGGCTTAGAGTGAAGCCTCTTCAAGTATATCAAGTTTCTTTTTCTTTTCTTGGTGAGTTAGGGCTTCAATATTTGCATTTGCTGCCTTGAGCTTTGCCCTTGCATTTCTTTCTCTTTTGGCATAATGTTTGGTCATTCTCTTTTGAATGTTGTTGTCCTTTTTAGATTTCTTCAACAACTTATCCAAGTGATCATTGATGGCCTGAAGCCAACTTTCCTTGTCTTCATTGATCATATCCAAGAACTAATCATCAAGCATAGCTTCATCAACTATCTCTCTTTGCCTTTGCGTTTCCAGTTCCAAGGCTCTTTTCAAACCTCTGGTTCTAGGCTTGCCTCTTGGTGCTTTTTCATAGTTCTCTTCAAGCAAACCATGATTTTAAAGCATCTCTTCTAACAAAACCTTGGATTTTTCTGCCTCCCTTTGAGCTGTGATGTATTTTACCTCATCAATGAATTTCTTGGTCTTCAACTGCTTATTCTCCTGCTCAAGGAAGTTTATGAAACATCTGGCCCTGTCAATATTAGTTTGGAGTTCACTAACCTTGGAATCCATTTCTTTGATGATTATATTGATGTTCTCATCATCATCATGCTCACTTAGGTCAACAATCTCAAAATCCTGTTTACTCTCATGGAGGTCCTCCTCATGTCTGATTTCTGTCTCAACCTATGCCTTAGTCACCTTTTGTTTGCCTTTGTCTACCTGCTTTGCTGATGTAGAAGGCAAGACCCCTCCCACTATGTGGAGCAAACACATGCTTGTGACCTCTTTGGTATGTTCTTGCCAATGGCTCAACCTCAGCCACATTAGCCCTCTTATGCTTACTGACCTTAATCTGCTAGGTGATCCAATGTCATGATGAAAAGGTGATGAGGGTGGTGAATTTGATGAAGGAGACTAATCCGATGAAGATGAATGTGCTATGGGCTGAGATGGGGGAATGGAAGTGGAAGGGTGAGATGATGAAGGCAAATTTTGTGCATGCTAAAAAGATGGCTTAGTGAATATCTCATTGGCTATGAAGGTACTCCATGCAATGTTCAGTTCTTTGAGATGATAGAGGACTATGAATTTGATGAGGGAATGATGGAAAATACTTCTCATTTGATGTTCGTATTCTCTTTTCTGGACAATAAATGCCATCTTATCAATGCTCCAGAAAAGGTAGTAGGGTATGTTGAGCATATTTACTGTAGTGAAATGCATTAAGATCCAGATGTGATATGTATAAAGTCTAGAAAATCTACCTTCACATGAAAAGTATTTCATGATAATCTTCATTGTTGGCGCATATCTATCCAGGGGGTAAGAAAAGGAAAAAACCTCTTTTTCTCATTCTTGTACCTTGGTTTTATGAAAGGCTCATAGTAATTTTCCTCCAATTAACTTTGCTTCAACCATTTCTCCCCAACAATTGGGATCCTGGTGGTAACTGATATAATGGAAGTGGATATAGTAAAAGTGACACTAGCTAGATTAACTTGGTTATCATGGAGGTTAGATATGAAAAGTTTGGTCAACATGGCATGGCGTTGGACTTTTTGAATTTTCTCACAGAATTCATAACAACCAACATTTTTGAAACATGTCACAACCATAGGAGATGTCAAGAGTTCCCTGATATTTGTTGGCTCAAGTCTGAGTATTCTCCCCCCTTTTTGTGGTCTCTTCACCTTTGTTTCTTCTCCCTCATTGTATGGTCTTTTTTCTTCTTCTTCCATGGTGTCTTAATATCAAAACCCTAGGGAGGTATGATGTTGGTGGAATGTGGTTTTTAGAAAGAAGGAATGGGAAAGGGAAATTGAAGGAGATGGTGCTAGGGATTTGTGAAATGGGGGAGGGGATAGGGAGTAGTAATATGATGGAATTTAGGATGGGGAAATTATTTACAGATTGGGGGTTGGGAGCCTAGGTAGTTGTAGCACCTAGGGCTTAGGGTATTGGGATAAAGGGTTTAGGGAAAGGTAATTGTAATGGGGGAAGGGTATGAAAGTGTAGGGGAATGAAATTTGGGAATTGAGAGTGAAATGGTGATTTGAGGGAGATACTAGGGTTTGAAAAGAGTAAAACACCAAATATTTAATGAAACTTTCAAAATACCATAAGGAATGACTATAGGAGGAAGAAGAATGATATATTTAATTTCCACTCACTTGATGGAGGTTGAAGACAATGTTGCTCAAGCTTTGGAGGCAATTTAGTGAAGTCTGGAAGTGTTTCTGGTTTTTCTGGGCAAGTGCGCAGTGCCACAAGCAAATGCGCAACACCACAAGCAAACACACCCTCCCTTTGGAAAACGGGCAACGCTTGCTCTGTTTTTTGCAATTTCGCCTAGGAACTTGAGAAATGCTCTCTTGGAGTTTTCTCAATGATGGTAGGAGACAAATGAAGTTTAATTTGATGCTATGAAGGCTGCTATACTTGAGTGAATTTGATTTTTTGATTTCAAAACCCACTTTCTAATGTTTCAATTCACCTTTGAAAACTTTGCTAATTACCCTTTACACTTTGATTTTCTTCATTGCAGACTGATGATACTGGAGTTTGGCACTCTTTACATTTGACTTTACTTTGATGAAGTTGGCACATAGAGTTTGAGTTGGTAGCTTACGAACAATACTTATTACATATAGTGAACATAAATTTACAAAAAAAAAGATAAAATAAGTTACATCTCTGATTTGAATGAAATTATACTTTGGTATGAAAATCATACTTTGAAACAAAAATTACAACTTTCGAAAACCATTTTTAGATACTATCAAATCTTCTTCAAATGATAAAGGAATATTATTTCAATCAATATCACACTTTTGCTTACCTTATGAGATGAAATGGAGTATTATTGAACCTTGTAAAATGAAACCTAGTAACCTAATGGGACCTTGAATAACAAGACTACATGTTGACTTGTCTGACATAAAGACATGATGAAATGAGCTTTAATGATTGATGTATGCTCAATATGACATAAAGGTGGGCCAAAAAGTATTGATTTTTGAGGGAGAGTGAGGTTTTTTGACTAGGGCTACCATTAGTGAGTAAATTTTTGAATGAGGACCTAGGTGGAATGACAAAAATTTTAGAATGGGACCCTAATATGATATGAAAAGAGGAGTTTTGATCATTGATGGTAGTATGAAAATAATGAGTCTAACAAAGTCTATCGGGGTAGTTATAATAATGATTAGGGAAAATTATCATAAAAATGATAAATGCATGATTTCATAAGAACATCCAATACCATAAAAGGTTATACTACTTATAGCTAATGATTAAGAAATTACACAAATCATGGAGCTAATTTGGGTACATATGAGTGACTTTCATTTTTTAGTTTATTGAGACTAAGGATGCTAGCCATCAGGGATTTTGGTTCCCTTTTTCGTCCATGACAGGAGTTTTCAAAATCGGATGTCACTCCAGTGCCAACGAGTGTCCATAGCCCTGACGGAGTCATCCACTAACCTAAGGTGAGGAACCCTCTGGAATCTTGTTTTCTCTTCATGCTAGAGGTCCTTCATTCAATTTATTTAGTAAATATAACATTCACGAGATGGGAGGATTATGCACTAGAATTAGTCCAATACCACTAACCTTGCTCCACTACCAGCAAGGGTTCATGATCCGAATTCGATCCTTGAAAATTATCAGAGTTCTATGACTGTTTCAAATTATGTCAGACTCCAAAATCTTGTAAACAATGAGCTATCAGGAAGGACCTCTAGACAATGGCAGTTGCAGCCAACGCGGAACAACGAGGACCCTTGGTCAAAGTGCCCTGACCGTTGGCCCATGGAGACTGCATAGTGGCGTAAACTAGCAAATAGGGAGTCCAGATCAGAAAAAATAGGCCATTTTACCTATTTTTCACATGACTAGGTGCCGGGGATTTTCCTTCTCTGAGGTTTTCTCACAGGATAAAAATATCAGAGAAGGAAAAGCCCTGATACCTAGTCATGTGAAAAATAGGTAAAATTGTGCGGAAATACCCGAAATGTTAGAAGGCAGGTCCCATGCTTAAAACCGGTGGAATATCAGAGTATTTCGGGTGGTAAGTGGTTTTGGCAGAGGACCAAGCGATGCCATACACTGAATGACGCATGTCCAATAGATGAGAGAGAAAATCGCTCTCATCGCAGGGTAATGGTCGAGCAACTCACCTGTGTGATAAAAGCAATGACCGTAGGATCTAGAGGCCCCAGATCAACGACGGAGATTGCACCCGATGGAGGATCAGATTTGGTGGAAGAACAGGTTGAGGCATATGAAATTTGGGGTCCGATATAACCCATGAGTTGGTGGATGAATCATTTCATGGAATAATAGAAATAATGACCATTCAAGGAAGAGCCGGTACCTAGTTCGTAAGGAGACAAGTGGCCACCTCTCTGAGAAACGTTACACAATGGTGATGATGCAGAAGCAGGGAATTCCAGCGAATAGAGGCAGGCGATCCAAAGAGCTGGAAGAGGAAGCGAATAGTCAAGGGACATATTGGCTTTAAGCCATGAACATACAAAGACAAGAGGGAGACAAAATATAGAGTGAAGCAAGAAGTAGATAACATAGAAGTCGAGACGACTTGCAGAGCTAAGGCAACATCAAGCAGACAGAACCAAGAAGGCTTGAGAGGTTCAAGCAATCCTAGGGTGGATGTCTGTCGGGAACTGAGTACCAAATTGGACTCATCCCATTAAGACCAGTTGAGGTCGAGACTTGGTAAGGGGGGAGTCTGTGTACTCTAGCCGCTTAGGGAATCTGAGTACCACCCTACTAAGCATCATCTATTACAGGAGACTCAAATTGAGCTCCTCATTGTAAAAAATCTACTTAAAGACACAATAAAAAAAGGCCACCACTAAAAGCTGGACCAGGAGACGTAGCCCAGGAGGATTGGGTGAACTTCTTATTAAATTGTTGTGTTTTGCATTTGCTTGCTGTGTTTCTCTTACTATTTTCCAATGTCTGTTTATTTTGCAATCTTATCGATCCGTTGCCTAAGATAATCTAGACACACACACCAACACATGAGTCTGTAATACCTTCATTAATTTCCTGAGGTCACCTAGGGGTGATTTTCAGATCAAGAGGTATTAGAGCTATAGGTTGTTAAGGTTAGACAAGATTGTGTTGGATTTAGCTGTTGAATGCTAACTAGATCAAATCTCAAATTAGGAGAAGGAGAGTTGGTCAAAACTAATCCTGATATTGGAAGAGTCTATCCTCAAAAGACAGTGTCAGAGGAAGGTTCTGTGGGGCTATACCCTCAATTTATAAATAGTTTCTAGGCCATAAGGTCCATGGTATAGGAAATGTATAAGGACTTTAGAAAACATAAAGATGAAGATTCATCAGGCTCCAAACAAGATAAAGGAGAAGAAGAGTCTCTCCTCCATGACCACTCAAAAGGCAAAGGGAAAGGCTTTCTCACACTTGCTAATAGCCCTGAACATAAAAAGAAGACATCTTTGATTAAAAGAGATGTTAAATTTTATTTACCAATATATGATGGAGAGTTGAATGCAAAAAAGTTGGACAATTGGATTAAACAAATTGATGTTTATTGTAGATTGCAGAGCATTGATTCAGACAAGAGCAAGATTCAGCGGGCCAGCCTATGCCTTGGAGGCATTGCCTTGGTTTGGTGGGAAGGTAGGACCCAAGCTAACATGAAGAGACATGGTAAGAATCTTTTTGTCTGAATGAATTTCTTTCTGCAATCAAGTTCTATCCATTGGCCTAAATGCAGCAAGCCATGATGAGCTAGCAAACTCTTCGACAATTGAAAGGGCAAAGTGTATAAGGTTGCACCCAAGAATTTAGGAAGAGAGCTTTGATTCTAGGAATCTCATTAGACTCACTTGAGACTTTGTTGAAGTACATCGGTGGTCTACATAGCTACATGAGGCATGCTATCCTCATGTTTAATCCCACTAGTATAGATGAGGTATCTATTCAAGCTACACATCTAGAAGCTAGAGGAAAGAAAGGAAACCCAGAAGTTGGGGGATCATCCCAACCCACTACAAGCAAGAATAAGGAGAAAAGAAAAAAAAAATGGAAAGCAAGGAAGGCCAACACTGCACAGAAAAGCAAGTCTTCATGCACTCACTGTAAGAAGATGGGCATGATGTGAGCACTGTTGGATTCTGCATCCGAAGCTGAGACCTAAGAAGTTCGAGGGAAAGAAGAAGAAGACTACTGCAACTATTCAGAAAGGTTTGGGGTCAGATTCAGGAGATGAAACAACCATTGCAGCCATAGGTATAAAAGGTAAGAATTCTGAAGCATCTACTAGTAATTCTACACAATCTACTATTGATGAAGAAAATGAGAGAAAAAGACATGCGCTTTTCCATATTCGAGTTATTTCCAAACATCAAAAGATTGATACTTTGTTTGAAGTGGCTCACAAGTAAATTTAATTTTTGAAGAAATTGTAAAGAAGTTGGGATTACTGACTACACCTCACAAGAAACCATACCCATTAGGATGGTTAAGTGATAAAGCACAACTACAAGTGACTAGACAATGCAAACTCAAGTTCTCTTTTGGGTCAGCATTTGTAGATGAGGATGAGATAGATATAATTCCTTTGGATATACGTGGAATCATTTTAGGAAGTCCTTACTTGTATGACAGAAAAGCTATTTTCTATAGAGCTGAGAACAAGTATCTACTCGTTAAAGATGGAATGAAATACTTTGTAAGAGCTCATAAGCTCAAGAATAATTATACTCTCATAAACTCAGGACATATGAAACTGATTGTAAATTCATGCAAACAATTTTTACTAATGGTTGTCAAGGAAAAGAAATCTGATAAAAACAATGTTTTTGAGGGATGTGATGCTAAACAGCAAGCTGATTTAGAAAAAATTGTTTCAGAGTATGATATATTGTTTCAAGAACCTAAAGGTCTGCCACCCAAAAAGGAAATAGTGCATGATATTAATTTGCAGCAAGATGCTCCATTCCCTAACATTGGGATGTATAGGTTGTCCACTTTAGAGAATCCAGAAATCAAGAAGTAGGTGTAGGAGTTGCTCGAGAAGGGGTTCATCAAACCTAGCACATCACCATGTGGGTCACCAATCATTTTGGTGAGAAAGAAATATGGCTCATGGAGAATGTGCATTTATTACTGAGCACTGAATAAAATAACAATAAAAAATAATTATCCCCTTCCTCGCATAGATGATCTATTAGATTAGTTAAAGGAAGTTGTTTACTTTTCCAAGTTAGACTTGCACGGTGGATATCATCAAGTCAGAGTTGTAGAACAAGATGCATGGAAGACTACTTTCAAAACAAAGTAGGGATTGTATGAGTGGTTGGTTATGCCTTTGGCTTAACTAATGCTCCTGCTACTTTCATGAGAATAATGAATGATGTGCTCAGACCTTTTCTTGATGATTTTTTTATTGTATATCTGGATGACATTCTTATATTTAGCAAAACATGGGAAGAACAT
>APFE030551009.1:35967-48685 GCA_000404065.3 Pinus taeda
CAAACTGAAAGAGTAAAGATAATTCGAGAAGCACACACTTCTCTAATATCAGGTCACTTTGGGGTAAGTAAAATAGTTGCACATCTGCAAAGATTTTGTTATTGGCCAAAAATGAATGAGACTGTTTCTAGATATGTAAGAGGGTGTATTATGTGTGCTAAAAAGCAAGCCTAGCAATAGAAAACTAGGCTTCTACACTTCATTACTAGTTCCTTCTCATCCTTGTGAAAGTGTTTCCATGGACTTTGTTGGAGGAATGCCTAAATCTAGGAAAGGTCATCATTATCTGTATGTTGTGGTGGGTGGGTTCAGTAAAATGTGTATCTTGATACCTTGTAATAAGCATATTAGAGCTGAATAAACTGCAAAACTATTCTTTCAACATGTATGGGTCCATTTTGGATTACCCACTTCGATTGTATCTAATCAAGACACCTGATTTGTGGGAAATTTTTGGTCAAGTATGTGCGAATTGATGGACACCAAACTGAAGAAAGGCACAACTTTCCATCCACTAACCAATGGCTAGATAGAAGTAGTCAACGGGACAGTGATCCAGTTACTTAGGGGATATTGCAGTAAGCATCCTAAGCTTTGGGATGAACATTTTTGTTATGTGAAGCATGCTTACAACTGAGCCAAAAATTCTTCCACACAGAGATCTCCTTTTGAGACCTGTTTTGGTTTCACACCTAAGTCTCCCTTGGATTTTGTCTTTGGTAAGGACACAATAGTTGAGGGACACAACAATGTGGACAAGGCAACTAGATTCATTGAACAAATCCAAGAGATACACCAAGAAGTACAGGAACAACTAGAAAAGAGCCATGCCAAATACAAGGCAAGGCATGACAAGCATCAGATGGAGCATCGTTTCTAAGTTGGTGATCAAGTCTGGCTGTATATCAACAAGGACAGAATGCAAGGTGAAGGTAAAAATCTAAAACCAATAAGGTATGGACCTCTAAAGATACTTGAGAAAATTGGTGAGAATGCTTTTCGCCTTGATCTACCAACTTACATGCACATCTACTCAGTCGTAAATGAAAATAGCTTGAGATTGTTTGAACCTTCACTAATTGAGGATCCTGAAGAGTAGAGTCAATTTCCTTCTATTGATGACCTGTTACTTGAATATATTAATGAATTACAGGAAGATACAATTCTGGATAGGAAGGTGAGAATGACGCACAGGGGAGATGTTGAGTACCTCAGAATTGGGCTCAGGGGTTCAAAGCCAAGTAGTACAAAATGGATAGAGATTGGACAGGTGAGAAAGTTGTACCCTCACTTAGTCAATGCTTGAAAACAAACTTTTGGTGGTCCAAAAGCTTTTTCAGTGGGAAGGCCATGATCCGAATTGGATCCTTGAAAATTATCAGTGTTCTATGACTGTTTCAAATTATATTAGACTCAAAAATCTTGTAAACAATGAGCTATGAGGAAAGACCTTTGGACAGTGGTAGTTGTAGCCAACACGGAACAACGAGGACCCTTGGTCAAAGTGCATTGACTGTTGGCCCATGGAGACTGTGCAGTGGCGTAATCTAGCAAATAGGGAGTCCAGATCAGAAAACAAAGGCTGTTTCTGATACGCGATTAGCGCAATCGTGTATCGCAGGATAAAAACCTTATAGAAGGAAAAACCTCGACACCTAGTCATGTGAAAAATAGGTAAAACCATGTGAAAATACCTGAAACGTTAGAAGGTGGGTCCCGCACTCAAAACTAATGGAATATCAGATGCATTTTGGGCGGTAAGTGGGTTTGGTAGAGGACCAAGAAATGCCATACACTGAATAATGCATGTCTGGCAGATAAGAGAGAAAACCACTCTCATCGCAAGGTAACAGTCGAGCAACTCACCCGTGTGATAAAAGTGATGACCGTAGGATTTAGTGGCGCCAGATCAATGACGGAGATTGCATCCGATGGAGGACTGGATTCGGCGGAAGAATAGGCTGAGGCATATGAAATTTGGGGTCCGATATGACCAATGAGATGGCGGATGTATCATTTTGCGAAATAACTGAAATAATGACCATTCGAGGAAGAGCTAGCACCCAGTTCGTAAGGAGACAAGTGGCCACCTCTCTGAGAAACGTTACACAGTGGCGATGACACAAAAGCAGGGAATTCCAAGGGACAGAGGCAGGAAATCCGAAGAGTCAGAAGAGGAAGCGAACAATCAAGGGACAAATTGGCTTTAAGCCATGAACAGACAAAGAGTAGAGGGAGTCAGAATAGAGAGTGAAGCAAGAAGCAGAGAACAAAGAAGTCGAGCTGACCTGTAGAGCTAAGGCAGCATTGAGCAGACAGAACCAAGAAGGCTTGAGAGGTTCAAGCAATCCCTGTGAGGATATCTGTCGGGAACTAAGTACCAAATTGGACTCATCCCATTAAGACCAGTTGAGGTCTAGACTTGGTAAGGGGGAGTCTATGTACTCTAGTGGCTTGGGGAATCTGAGTACCATCCTACTAAGCATGAGCTATTACAGGAGACTCAAATTTAGCTCCTCATCATAAAAACTCTGCTTAAAGATACAATAAAAAAAAGGCCACCATTGAAAGATGGACCAGGAGACGTCGCCTAGGAGGATTGGATGAACTCCTTATTAAATTTTTGTGTTTTGCATTTTCTTGTTGTGTTTCTCTTACTGTTTTCCAGTGTCTATTTATTTTGAAATATTATCGATCCATTGCCTAAGATAATATAGACACACACACAAGCATGAGCCTATAATACCTTCATTAATTTCCTAAGGTCACCTAGGGGTGATTTTCAGATTAGTTCATATCCCAAGTGGATATGTCAGCGTACCCCATCAAAGTCAGCTCAACAGAAGGAGTGGGAATACTACACATTAGAATTTAATCTAGCACTACATGTATTTCTCCATTTCCAATGAGAATTTATAGCCTCATCAGAGATATCAACATGCCCCACCAAAGAAACCACTAGTTCCTATCCCTAGGGTAGTATGTTGATTAGGAAAGTCTCATGTATGGTTGTGACATGAGTAACTAGTCCTACCAAAGCTTCAATTATATATATGAGAGCTCGCTCTTATGGTTATAGGTCTAGCCATTATGACTTAATGTGATCCCTTAGTATTTATGTGTAAGTATAATGCAAGAGGGACGTGATGAGGAATATTCAATATGAAGGTCACATTACTAAAATATTAAGATATGAGCCCTTTAAAGATGCTACCCCTTAAATGTGATTTACAAACCGAATATTTAAAGATCTGTTTAAAAACCTTGTTTAATATAGTTCATACTAAGCGATCATATATGTGTGTTTCATTCTATTATGATTGTAAAAGAGCCTTCAACATGAAAAAAACTTTCATCTTTATATATTGTAAACCTACAAAAAATAAAAGGTTTATTTATATACATAATTTATATACAATGTGTTGTAATGACAATATTTATCAAATAGGTTGAAAATCCATTGTAACGAGACACAAATATTGTCAATGGCGAACTTCTTGAATTTAGGTCTCAATTTGATCAATAATAATAACATGTTAAACTGTTGAAAGAAATAGGGGAGAAATTGTTTTACCAAGACATCGAAAAATATATTCGCATTTGATTGGAAACAAGAAGAAACCTTTTCAAAGTAAGCACTCATCCATGTTTCAACGAAGTCCTGCTGACCTGTATGAACATCTAACAAAGAAAATCTTGAAATATAAGCAAACTGTTTGTCAGAAATATTTTCATGTATCCCTATTTCATGGCTATCCTGTATTGCCACAAAGTTGATCATGTCAAAGTTAAAAATAAACAGATCAAAATAAAATTCAGTACATTAACCATAAGATCTACAGTATAATATTCTTGTTGTACCACATGATCAACATGAATAGGTTCATCATCATGCAGTGATGTTAAATTAGTCAAATCATTATGTTCATCATATTCATTTGTATTAAAAAAATTGAAATATCAATGTGATTGTAAATTTATCCTTGTAAGTTGATTGTTATTCGATTCAAGATTGTGAGAGGAAATTGATCAGTCATTTTCAGATGTGTCATATATGGGTGTTTTGAAAAATTGAGGTAGCTCTCACATACACCATAATTAAAATTACTAAAGATATCACTACATCTCATTTCAATAGATAAAACAAGATATTCCATTATCAATGATTCATCTACATACTCATGAATGCTCGATGGTGATATAGTTATGGCTATAATTCCTTCATTGACATCATTTACTTCACAAACTTTATAAATATTACTCTAAGGAGAATAAAAAAGAAAATAAATCAGATTTAACATTGGTGGTTAAACTATTAGATTCTTCAAGGTTCTCTTGACATTCAACATTAGATGTTACTCCTAGCCCATCTAAAATTTCATTTGGTAAACCAAGAGAGGGTAGGAATTTTTCATTAGAATCACCATCTTTCCAACTCATTATTTTATTATTAATACAAGATTCATCTTCCTGCAAGGTTGATTGAGAATATTCACAATGTTCATCTAGTAAACAACAAATAATTACAACAAGTGTAGTGGAGGGATACATATTAGCATAATGTTCATAGAAAATTGTATGGAAATAATTTAAGGATTAAATACCTCTGGGAGAAAGTTTCTAATACCACTATCAACCTCTACCTTCCTATGAAATCATGAATAATTTCGTCTGTATGTCCTCATGTTTGACCCCCATCCTATGAAGGGAGTCATGAAACAAGAGAATGAGTTCAATCAGATCATCATCTTCATCTTCGTTAAAACGGGGCCGGTAGGTGTCCCATATGTCTATATCTGGAGACTCATTTGGAAACCTTGCAATTTGAGAAAATCCAAAGGAACAAAACACGATGCAATCCAAGAAATAAAGATTAGTAATTTTAAATCATGGAGTCACCATGTGAAAAAATAAACAAAAATATAGACACTTGAGATACTATAAGGCACATACAACTAGGACCTTGTCCACCAACGGATCGCAGACTTAACCAATAAATAAGTTACCAAAGGAAACAAAAACTATACCTTCGTTCCCTTGCAACAACGCCATAAAATGTTGGTGCATAGATTGTCTCGGTAACATAGGAAAACCTAAGACCACATCACTGAGGACCAATAAGTCCTCTCGCTCTAGGTGTCATTGCTGACCTCCAACACACCATAGGGGGTCATCCCTGGTGATAATGTAAATTAAATGGTCGTTGTAGAATAATGTAAATTAAATATATTTTCTAATTAGGCAAATAGATAAGGAAAGTTTATATGTATGATGCAAAGAGGTATAAGGTGCAAAGGTCTAGGTGGGAGAGACCTATATGACATTTGGCGAATGATATTAAAACATAACCTTCATTATATAACATGAAAACAATATTCCAATAGAACTAAAATAAAGGAAAAGAAACGACTAGAGATAAAGGAAAAACAATTAAATGTTATTTATGCTCATCTCCCATTTATGATAATCCATCATAGTGCTAAGTGTGATGCAATATAATATAATGTATACTTAGTGACCATTCACTCAATAAAATAAGAGTATCAATGATAAAATCATCATCAAATAGTGTATATATTCGTCAATAAACTGACCCTACATAGGTTGGAAATAGACAACTGCAATCAAGTCACTGCATAATCTGGTTCACATATTTTGAGATATACACATATGAGATGAATGAAAATTTAATGACGAAGGAAGAAAAAAGAAAAGGAAATAAGGAGAGGGTAAAAACAAAAAAATATTAACAACAAAATTGTTTGCCAAGTTCAAGCCATAATATGTGCATCAGGTGTAAGCATATTCATTCCACTTTATGTTGAAAAACAGTTAATAGTACATATCGTGATTGAAATTCATGCAAGTGTAAAACATGAGGATTATAGAGAACAACGTACACTTTTAGGATAGACAAATGTATAACAATAGTAACATAACACCTAGTTTTGCAATAACTGCATAACATGAATTATATCAACGAAAGATGAGTCTTCGATGGTGAATAACTTAGGATAACTCATTCAGTAATGGTGTTGATAGTATCGATATCAGAACACAAAAGTAAAAAATTTAATGTCTAAACGATATCAAGCCTCAGATTTAGTTCTCTGTGATTAGAAATAAAAATAAAAAGAATAACATAAATAACATGCACTACTGAAAATAACCTTTACATAAGATATTGTAACAGAACCGAAATGTTGAGCATTGGGAAATTATATTAGCAATACAACCTGTAAATAATTCATTATATTTACCTCTAATAGTATGAATATATTTACCTCTAATAGTATGAATATCAGACAGGCAATCAAATCAGATAATAAAGTGATTCATATAATTGATCACGTCAACTATCTAAACCATTGTTTCAACCCAGCACATGTTCATAAATTGACATAGAAGGAAAAATAAGAAATATCAAATTCAGATCATAAAATAAAGTGTCAAACAATAGGTTCTAGCCTATGCATCAAGTGCATACATGTATATAATATAACATCCCAGTTCCTTTTCTTTCCTAATAATCCAACCTTCTACTCCCTTTCGAATGAGAAAATAGGGGTTTTATAAAAAAGTTTCAATAAATGTTTTACATAACTGTCTAAAAAATAAAAATAAATTTTATTGTCAAAGCTCATTTTGTGAACGATTTTGGAAGTCCTTAATATGCTCTTTAAACAAAGTAAAAATAATATCTTCCTTAGTTTTAAGAATAATTCTTGAAATCATTAGCTGAAATATTAAATTTATTTGTAATTCGTTCTCCAGTTCCACAAATGGTTGTAACGTTTCCTGTATAGTCCTTCCTTTCATACTTTCATAATATAGCCTAGGTCATAGCAATTTGGTAGTTAATCTTGTATAGAACAAATGGAAATTAAGATAAACAAAAATAAACAAATATATGAATTAAATTTCTAAATTTTCCTCATTCTTTAAATTTACTTATAAAACTATTAAGGAAAAACCTTATGCATATACTTGTGGTAAAAATCCTCATTATCTTTAAATTACCCAATATTTATCATAAGGATAAATTTCCAAAAAAATAAACAAGTTTTAAATAAACCAAAACATATTCACCTATATACTCAAATTGTTTTTAGATGAAAGAATTAATTTCTCATGAATATATTGGTGAATTTCACAGTAAAACGGTGTAAACTCTTCAAATTTCAACAAAATCATAAAACATTCTCTCCTCCATGGTAAAACACTGTAAATACCTTCAAAGTATTAATTTTTCTCGTTTACATTAAACCTGGTAAAGCCTCAACCTGGATATAAAGATCTAGTTCCTAAAATATATTTCGCATGTATTAATTGGGGCATGTAAATATAAATCCTCAGCCAAAACATTAATGAAAATATTTATGAGATTAAGAAGAAAAAAATCTTAAACTCATTTAAAGTGAATTAAACCTAAATTCCCCGCGAAGGTGCAGCTTAATAAAACTTAGGGATTAGAGCCATTTTCAATGGAAAGTTGAGAAATATTTATGAGAAATGAAATTAAGAAGAAAAAAATCCTAAACTCATTTAAGGTGAATAAAACTCTCAATTCTCCAGCTAAGGTGCCGTCTTAATAAAACTTAGGGATTAGAGCCATTTTCAATGGAAAGTTGAGATGTTATATGAAAAAAAAAATAGGTAATGATTTAACCAGTGCTCTTTCACCTGAGGAAAATCTTATTTTGAAAGAAGGGTTGGCCTTTCATATATGTAAACTCAATTTTTAATGCCATAATGTTTTAAAAAATATATAATATGGGTTTTATTGAAAAATTAATATAATGTTTATATTTAATATGAGTTTTATGGAAAACTTAATAATCATTTCAATATTAAGGCTTTCATTAAATGTATTTAAATTTTAAAGATTTTGTTTTCACTTAGGATTTAGATATCTGGGGTAAAGGTAAAAGTTAAAAATGGTGAGTAATTCATGATAAGAGTAATGGTGATATTATGTGAGGTATGTATAGATTTAACACTCAATCTTTCCAAAAATATTAGAATTAAAGGATTTGTATAATAAATAATTCGTTTGTATATCTAATTCCACCATTTTGTGGACAATATTTCCTTAATTCATGGACAATGTTTCCTTATTTTTAGGGTTCTTAGTTATAGTAATAATAATTTAGTTATGTTTTAGCCACATATACTAGTTAGTGTTAATAATTAATATTTTGATTATTTGAATTGTGAATTTTTTTATGTCATATATAGAATCAAAATAATAATTAAGTATTTCATATGCATATTTTATATGATGACATTTCTTTAATGTCACTTAGGTACAAACCTTACTTATCTTTAGTTTTTACTTCCTTCTACTGATTTCCCTTTTGTAATTTAGGGAACGATTTGAATCATAGGAGCACGATAAGGAGTCAAATGGCAAGGAAACATAAAGAAACACCCTTAGAGAAGACCTAGTTCTAAGGAGGGTCATTTTGCTTACAACATTCGGCTCTAACTGGTGATGGTGCTCTCCTGTGGAGGATCAAGAACACAGACTAGAAGCCTTTTTATTGGGCATGGAGTCACAAAGGAAACTAAAGAAACAAAAAGTAATGAAAAGATTTTTTTTTGCATCTTAAAGGCTCATTCGATTGACAGCAAGAACAAAACAAGAATAAATGTGAGGCGCTAGCACATATAGATTAATAGGTTCAAGGATTATTTACATACGTAAAATACATTTGCTGGAATATTAAGTCTATTGGGGTAGTTATATTAATGATTAGGGTGGATTATCATAAAAACGATAAATTTATGACTTCATAAGAACATCCAATACCATAAAACTCTATACTACTTACAACTAATGATTAAGAAATTATAGAAATCATGGAGCTAGTTTGGGTACATATTAGTGACTTTTGTTTTTTAGTTTATTGAGACTAAGGAGGCTAGCAATCAAGGATTTTGGTTCCCCTTTTGTCCATAAGATGAGTTTCCAAAATTGGATGTCGCTTCGTTTCCAGTGAGCATCCATAGCCCCGACAGAGTCATGCACTAACCTGAGGTGAGGAACTCTCTGGAATATTTTTTTTCTCTTCACATTAGAGGTCCTTCATTCAATTTATTTTAGTAAATATAGCATTCATAGTATGGGAATATTATGCACTCGACTTAGTCCAATACCACTGACCTTGCTCCACTGCCAGTGAGGGTTCATAGCCTAGGTGGAGATGTCAGCATACCCCATCAAAGTCACCTCAACATAAGAAGTGGGAGGATTATACACTAGAATTTAATCTAGCACCACTGGCCTTGCTTCGTTGCCATAGAGCTTCTATAGCCTTGGCAGAGATAGCAACATGCCCCACCCAATAAACCATTGGCTCCTATTCCTAGGGTAGTATGTTCATTAGGAAGGTCTCATGTATGGTTGTGACATGATTAACTAGTTGTTAGGTCCCTATAATACTAGTGATTCCCCCATTACTATTGTCATTGTAGCCCTTATTATTATTTTTGTGCCCCTATTGTCCCCATATTGTTATTATTGTGCCCCATAGAAGCCCACTATAGTTATTGTTTTTCCCTTATATTATTATTGTTGTCAGCTTTGATTATATTTTGACCCCTTAGAATCCTGTATATAGAAATGAGGTTTTTTTCATTTGTATCATCAAAGAATTTTTCATTTGTGTAATGTAAATGAGGTTTCTACATCGAAGAGGCTGATTTTGAAGTCGTTGATCTATATTTTCTTCTATTTTGTGAGCTGGTTGCATAAAATTTGGTATCAGAGCTTTGGATTCTAGGGTTTCGTTGCTCCAAACAGGTCATTGCAGAACTTGATTCATTGGAGAAGGAATTCAGTTTGGCAAGAAAAATGGAAAGCAAAATTATGGAAACAAGGAAGCCCACCACTCACAATTATAAATATGGGAGTGTTGTTACCCCTAGCCTTCCACAACCTACAAGGTTGACACCACAACAATTGGAATAAAAAAGAGAAAAAGGGATTTGTTACAATTGTGATAAAAAATACACTGAAGGTCATAAGTGTGCTGAGAAGAAGTTATTTTACATAGATTGTGAAGAGGAGTAAGAAAATGAACAAGAAATGTCAAAAGAAGAGGATATACACCAGGAACAAACCCTAGAGAAAGAAGAAATGAATTCGACCATATCTTGTAATGCATTGGCCAGAATTACCACTCCTCAAAATATTAAGATATAAGGGCATATCAAGAAGAAAAAGGTAATAGCGTTGATTGATTCGGGCAGTACCCATAATTTTATTCATTGTAAGATAGCCAAGGTATTGAATTGCTTCCTATATCCAGCACCAGAGTGTCAAGTGATGGTTGCAAATGGAGGAACCGTAAATTTCTATGGGAAGTGCCATAATATCAAGCTATCCATGGGAGAATATGTATTGAATAGCCCAATGCTTTCCATTCCAATGGGTGGTACTGATGTTGTAATAGGAGTCCAATGGATACAAACTTTGGGTATGATAGATTTTAATTTTCAATAACTTTTCTTGATTTTTTTTCAAAAGGAAATGAAGTTGAATTAAGGGGTATCGCAGGGAAACCGGGAAAGATAATCAACTCTAACAGAATGAAAAAGCTTATAAAGAAAGAAAAATGAGGCGTAATTGCACAATTATGTTCATTAGCGATTCCCACATCATAATCATCTATTTCTCTAGATCTCCAAAATGTCTTTGATAATCATTCCAAGGTATTTGAGACTCCCAAAGTCCTCCCACCTATTTGTGATCATGATCATGCTATTCATTTGATTCGAAGAAGTGTTCCTCCAAACATTGAGCCTTACAGATATCCCTATGCCCAAAAGAGTGAAATTGAACACATGGTTGCAAAAATGCTAGAGGCTGGTATAATTCAACCTAGTCAAAGTTCTTTCTCTACTCCAGTAGTATTGATGCATAAGAAGGATGGATCATGGCACATGTGTCCATATTATAGGGAGCTCAATAAGATCACTATTAAAGATAAATTTCACATTCTTATCATTGATGAATTATTGGATGAATTTCATGGATCAATTTACTTCACCAAGTTGGATCTTCATTCAGGATATCATCAAATCAGAATGAAGACTAAAGACATTATGAAAAAAACATTTAGAACTCATGACCATTCATTATGAATTTTTGGTCATGCCTTTTGGCCTTACCAATTCACCTTCTATATTTCAAGGTTTGATGAATTCCATTTTCAAACCCTTCCTTAGAAAATTTGTGTTAGTATTTTTTGATGATATACTAATCTACAACAAGTCGTGGCAGGATCATGTTGAACATGTTGACAGGGTGCTACAACTATTGGAGGAGAAAAAATTATATGCAAAAAGATCCAAATGTTTCTTTGGAGTACACGAGGTGGAATATCTGGGTCATATTGTATCTCATGAAGGAGTTAAGGTAGACCCTAGAAAAATTAAGGCCATTACGGAATGGAAAATCCCCACATCCGTAAAGCATCTACGAGGATTTCTTAGGTTGACAGGGTATTATTGCAGGTTTGTTAAGAATTATGGGAGAATAGCATCACCTCTAACAACATTATTGAAGAAAGATGCATTTTCATGGACTCCAGAAGCAACAAAGGCCTTTGAACATCTTAAAGAGGCAATGTGCCAAGCACCAGTCTTAGCTACACTGGACTTCACAAAAACCTTTATTGTGGAATGTGATGCTTCAGGAAATGGAATTGGTGTTGTTTTAATGCAAGATGAAAGACCCATTACTTTTGAAATTCATCCAATCAAGGGAAAGTTTTTACACAAAGCTATTTATGAGAAGGAAATGTTGGCAATACTACATGTATTTAAGAAATGGCAACCCTACCTAATGGGAAGACACTTCAAGGTAAAAACGGATCATGATGGCCTTAAATACTTTTTAGAACAAATATTATCATCTGAAGAGCAACAAAAGTGGGTCACAAAGATGTTGGGTTATGACTTTGAAATCATCTACAAAAAAGGGAAGCAAAATGTGGTGGCAGATGCACTCTCAAGAAAGGATGAGGATGTGGAAGCATTGTTGTGCGCCATTTCTATTATCCAACCAGATTGGATAAACGAACAAGGGAGGAATGGAAGAATGATGAAGAAGTGTGGGCACTTATTCGAAAATTACAACAAGATTCCAGTACGTCTGATACATTTAGCTGGAAAAATGATTCGTTATGGTACAAAGATCGCATATACCTTTGTAAGAATTCCCAGCTAAAACAAAAGATTCTTATGGAATTGCACACTTCTCCCTTAGGAGGGCACTCAAGATTTTAAAAAACTTACCACAGGGTAAGGATTTTTTTTGGGATGGACTTAAATCATATATTCAAAAGTTTGTCGCAGAATGTTTGGTTTGCCAACAAAATAAAGTTGAAACAATTAAGACACCGGGTCTATTACAACCTTTATCCATTCCAAGCCAACGTTGGGAGGAGGTTTCAATGGATTTTATCACAGGTCTACCCAAGTTTGAGGGAAAGAGTGTCATCATGGTGGTAGTTGACAGACTTACCAAGTATGCACACTTTTGTGCATTATCACATCCATTTAAAGCCAGTACAGTTTCTTCTGCATTTATGGAAACAATTCAAAATCTACATGGAAATCCAAATATTATTGTAAGTTACAGAGATCCCATTTTCACTGGAAATTTTTGGACAAAATTATTTTCTTGTCTTGGTACTCAGTTAGCTCATAG
>APFE030551009.1:49742-63804 GCA_000404065.3 Pinus taeda
TTATTATTGTGCCCCATAGAATCCCACTATTGTTATTGTTGTGCCCTTATATTATTATTGTTATGTTGGATTTGATTACATTGTGATCCCTTAGACTCCTATATATATAAAGGAGGTTTTGTCATTTGTATCATCAAAAAATTGTTCATTTGTGTAATATAGACGAGGTTGCCCCCTCGAAGAGGTTGATTTTGAAATTGTTGATCTATATTTTCTTCTATTTTGTGAGCTGGTTGCATAACACTAGTCCTACCAGAGCTTAAATTATATATATGAAAGCTTGGTATTATGGTTATAGGCCTATCCTTTATGTCTTAATGTGATCCCTTAGTATTTTTGTGTAAGTATAATGGAAGAGGGATGTGATGAGGAATATTCAATATGAAGGTGACATTACTAAAATGTTATGACATGAGCCCTTTAAAGATGTTACCCCTTAAGCATGATTTACAAACTGAATCTTTAAATATCTGTTTAAAATTTTTGTTTAATATAGTTCATACTAAGCGCTCATATATGTGTGTTTCATTCTAGTATGATTGCAAAAGAGTCTTCAAGATGCAAAAAGCTTTCATCTTTATACATTGTAAACCTACAAAATATAAAAGATTTATTTATATACATAATTTATGTAGAATGTGTTTTAATGACAAAATTTATCAAAAAGGTCGAAATTCCAGTGTAACCAGACACAAATATTGTCAATGGCGAACTTCTTTACTTTAGGTCTCAATTTGATCAATAATAATAACATGTTCAACTCTTGAAAGAAATAGGGGAGAAAATGTTTTATGGGGATATCAAAATATATATTTGCATTTGATTGGAAACAAGAAGAAATGTTTTCAAAGTAAGCACTCATCCACGTCTCAACAAAGTCCCGTAGGCCTGTATGAACATTTAACAAAGAAAATCTTGAAATATAAGCAACATCTCTGTCATAAATATTTTCATGTATCCTAATTCATGGCTATCTTGTATTGCTGTGGAGTTGGTCATGCCAAAGTTTAAAAATAAACAGACCGAAATAAAATTCAATACATTAACAACCATAAGATCTACAGTATAATATTCTTGTTGTACCACATGATCAACATGAACAGGTTCATCATCATGTAGTGATGTTAAATTAGTCAAATCATTATGTTCAACATATTTGTTTTAACAAAATTGAAATGACAATATGATTGTAAATTTATCCTTGTAAGTTGATTTTTATTCGATTCAATATTGTGAGAGGAAATTGATAAGTCATCTTCATATGTGTCGTATATGGGTGGTTTTAAAAAATCGACGTAGCTCTCACATACAACATAATCAAAATTACTAAAGATATCACTACATGTCATTTCATTAGATAAAACAAGATCTTCCACTATGGATGATTCATCTACATAATCATCAATGTGCGATGGTGATACAATTATGGGTATAATTTCTTATTTGACATCATTTACTTCACAAACTTCATAAATATTACCCTCATGAGGATCAAAATAAGAGAAATCACATATATCATTGGTGGTTAAACTATTAGATTCTTCAAGGTTCTCCTGACATTCAACATTAGGTTTTACTCCAAGTCCATCTAAACATTCATTTGGTAAACTAAAAGAGGGTAAGCATTTTTTTCTAGAACCACCATATTTCCAACTCATTATTTTATTATTAATACAAGATTCATCTTCCTGCAATGCTGACTGAGAATATTCACAATGTTCATCTAGTAAACAAAAAAAAAAATTCAGCGAGTGTAGTAGAGGGATACATCGTTGCATAATGTTCATATAAAAATGTATGGAAATCCTTTAAAGATAAAATACCCGTGGGAGGAAGTTTCCGATATCACTGTTGAGCTCTACCTTCCAAAGAAATCATGAATAATTTCATTCCTACATCCTCATGTTCGACCCCCATCTTATGACGGGAGTCATGAAACATGAGTAGATGTTCAATTGGACCATCATCTTCATCTTCGTGAAAACGGGCTAGGTAGGTGTCCCATATGTCTATATTTGGTAAATCATTTGGAAACCTTGCAATCTGAGAAAAAATTCAAAGAAACAAAACATGATGCAATCCAAGAAATAACCATTAGTAATTTTAAATAAGGGAGTCACCAGGTGAACAAATAAAAAAAACATATACACTTGAAATGCTATAAGGCACATACAACTGTGACCCTGTCCACTAATGGACCAGAGACTTAACCAATAAATGAGTTACCAAAGGAAATGAAAACTACACCTTCGTTCAACAACAATGACGCTAGAAAATGTTGGTGCACAGATTGTCCTGATAACTTAGGACAACCTAAGACCACATCACTAAGGACCAATAAGACCTCTCGCTCTAGGTGTCACTGGTGACCTCCAACACACCACATGGGGTAATACCTAGTGATAATGTAAATTAAATATATTTTCTAATTAGGAAAATAAATAAGGCTAGTTTATATATATGATGCATATAGGTATAAGGTACGAAGGTCTAGGCGGGAGAGACCTATATGAGATCTGGTGAATGATATCAAAATGTAACCTTCATTATATAACATGAAAATAATATTCCAACATAACTAAAATAAAGAAAAATAAATAACTAGAGATAAAGGGAAAAAAATTAAATGTTAGTTATGCTCATCTCCCATTTATGGTAACCCATTGTAGAGCTAAATGTTTTGCAATATAATATCATGTATTCTTATTGATCACTCACTCAGCAAAAGAAGGGTATCAAGGATAATATCATAGTCCAATAATGTATATATTGGTCAATAAACCGACTCTACATAAGTTGCAAATAGACAACCACGATCAAGTAGCTGAATAATCTGGTTCACATATTTTGAGATATAAGCGTATGAGATAAATAAAAAGTTAATGATGAAGGAAGAGAAAAGAAAAACAAATAAAGAGAGGGTAAAAACAAGAAAATATTAACGAGAAAACTGTTCACCAAGTTCAAACCATAATATGTGCATCAAGTGCAAGCATATTCATTCCACTCTATGCTGCAAAATAGTTAATAGTATATATCGTGACTGAAATTCACGCAAGAGTAAAACATGAGGATTTTAGAGAATAACATACACTTTTAGGATAGAACAAATGTATGAACCTAGTAATATAACACCTAGATTTACAATCACTACATAACATGAATTATATCAACAAAAGATAAGTCTTCAACGGTTAATAACTCAAGATAACTTATTCAATAATTGTGCTGATAGTATCGATATCAGAATACAACATTAAAGAATTTAATTTCTAAACGAGATCAAGCCTTAGATTTAGTTCTCTATGTTTATAGATCAAAATAAAAATATGAACAAAAAGAACATGCACTACTGTAAATAACCTTTACATGAGATATTGTAATAGAACCAAAATGTTGAGCATTGGGCAATTCTATCAGGAATAAAACCTGTAAATATTTCTGTCTATTTACCTTTAATAGTATGCATATCGGAGAGGCAATCAAATCATATAATAAAAGGAAAAAGCAGAAATATCAAATTCAGATCATAAAAGAAAGGGTTAAAACATAGGTTCTGGCCTGTGCATCAAGTACAGACAAGCATATAACATCCCAGTTCCTTTTCTCTCCTAATCACCTAACATTCTTCCCCCTCTTGAATGAGAAAATAGGGGTTTTATACAAAGGTTTCAATAAATTTTTATATAATTGTCTAAAAAATAAAATAAAAATTATTCTCAAGGCTCATTTTGTGAAGGGCTTTGGAAGTCCTTAACACGCTCTTTGAACAAAGTAACAATAATATCCTCCTTAGTTTTAAGAATAATTCTTCAAATCATTATCCTAAATATTAAATTTATTTTTAATTTGTTCCCTGGTTCCACAAATGATTGCAACAATCTCTTGTATAATCCTTTCTTTCATACTTTCATAATATAGCCCAAGTCATTGAAATTTGGTAGTTAATCCTCTATAGAACAAATGGAAATTAGGATAAACACAAATAAACAAATATATGAATTAAATTCCTAAATTTTCCTCATTCTTTAAATTTACTCATAAAATTGTTAAGGAAAAACCTTATTCACATACCTGCAGTAAAAATCCTCTTTATATTTAAATTACACAATATTTGTCATAAGGATAAATTTCCAAAGAAAGAAACAAGTATTAAATAAACCCTGAATATCGAAAACACATTCACCGATGCACTCAAATTGTTTTTAGATGTAAGAATTAATTTTACACTCAAATTGTTTTGAGATGTAAGAATTAATTTCTCATAAATATAATGGTGTCTTTCATAGTAAACCAGCATAAACTCTTAAAATTTCAACAAAATCATAAAATGTTCTCTCCTTGATAGTAAAACATTGTCAATACCTTCAAACTATAAGAACATATCATGTTCTAGAGAGGATTTGTAAATACCTTCAAACTATAAGAACACCTTTCATTAAGGAGCGAATTTGTTTAACTATAGCCTGTCTCATTTACATTAAACCTTGTAAATTCTCTTCAACCTACAAATAAAGATCTAGTTCCTAAAATGTATTTCGCATGTATTAATTCAAGCATGTAAATGTAAACCCTCAGCCAGAACATTAACAAAAATATTTCTGAGAAATAAATTTGAAGTGAAGAAAACCCTAAACTCATTTAAGGTGAATAAAACCATAAAACAGAAGGTTGATATGTTATATCGGGTGAAAAACAGGTAATGTTTTTTTTTTTTTTTTTTTGGTTTTTTTTTTTTTTTTTTGGTTTTTTTTTAAATTTAAATTTTAATTTTTTAATTTAATTAATTTTATTATTTTATTTTTATTTATATTATTTATTTAATTTAATTTAATTTATTATTTAATTAATTAATTAATTTTATTTTTTTCAGTACGAAAAAATCATGATTGTATTATAAACCATTGAGTCCCAATACAAACAGAAAGATAAAGATCTAATACATTAGATCGATAAGAAGACAAACTGCAATGGTGCAGGATATAACCTATACCATACAAAACCTTACCAAGAATAGAATCTGGAAATAGGTGAGAAAAACCAAAACAGGCGATACTTGCAAAAATCTGAGAAGCATATGCCTTTTGAGAAAAAAACAAAAAACAGGTACATGGTACATACCAGGGCCTGATGTGTGACCAGAGAGAATTATGTACCCAGAAGTGAAAAATCCTGAACTTGGTGCATTTCGTTCCCCATTATTATATTCATTTTCGATTTTCCTATTTCAGTTTGGAGCCCTTTCTTTGATAGTTCATCTGCTTGAGTATTTTGGGACCTGTTCACATGGTTTATAGTATAATCCTTTCTTGTTCTCCAAAGAGAATCAATTCTGTTTATCCATCCAGTCAGATTGTGTTTTTTTATGGAATGTTTGGCATTTACATGATCTATTATGAGTTTGGAGTCACCATAGATCTGCAGGGACTCTATATTTAGGAAGATACTGAACAAAAGAAGACCTAATAGAGCCATTGCTTCCACTTCCCTGTTTGTTCCTTCTCCCCCATTCCAATAGATGGAAAATTTCTGATCCTCTTTTGTAATTATGTAGACTCCACAAGCACATATACCATTTTGTGCAACCCCATCAAAATAAGCTCTAGGAAATCCCATTTGGCAAGGTTATTGTACCTTTGACTTTTCTTTTTTATACTGAGATATGGTGGGTGATAGAGAGTTGTACTGGGAAATAATGATTTAAAAAACAGACTTAAAACTTTCCTTGAAGTTTTGAAATAAAACCTTATTCCTCCATTTCCAGATTGACCATAAGACTAATAGTGGAATAGGTCTCCAAATTGCTTTTTGATTACTCCACCGATCTAATGCTTCTTTTAGTGAGGAATGTGATACATAATTGAATCCAAAATAAGTGGCCAGATTCCTCCAAAGCTCCTGGGTATGAACAAATTTTAGGAAAATGTGCAGATTGTTTTCTTCCTCTGCTTTGCATATTAAGCAAATTGCAGGACCATACCGGTTCCTCTTTTGCAAGTTGTCCCAAGTTAGATTTTTATTATGAAAAACAAACCATGAGAAAATCATAATCTTATAGGGACTCCCAGATTTCCAAAAAGAGAAGGGGAAAAAGTTTTCAGGTAGAGGTGTGTGGGCTTTTAGAAGAGATAAATAAATGTCTTTTACATAAACATTCAACTTCCCTCTATTCCTCTTCCAGATAAGACCATCCCCAGCTTCAGATCTACATATCCCCCTGTTCCTCATTAACCATATAATCTGATTCCACATTTGGGCTAAAAATCCATTTAGGCCCAGCACTGTGGCATTTTTCCAGATGGGTAGAGGACCCTGCCATTCATCTATTACCTGCTCCCAGTAAAAGATTCCTTTTCGATGGAGAAACTGTAATAATTGCTGTGAAAAAGAAATATCTTCTTCTCTGCCCGCAATAGGATCATGACCAATAATTATATTGTTACCTATTTGAAAGCTCCACACTAAGTTTTTGAGAAAAAATTGTTCAATCTTATAGAAGCTCCTCCAGATGCCTGATCCATGGGTTGATCCTATCGTCCTTTTCGTATACCAATAAGAAATATCTCTATTGCCCATATACTTCATTCTTATGGACTTGCTCCATATACTGTCCCCTAAAACACCTCTCCATAAAGATTTGCATAGCAGAGCCAAACCAAACTTATGGAGATCCATGATTCCCCAACTCCCCAACTTATTTGGAAGGGTAAGGTTTGATAGTTTGGACAAGTGAAATTTTCTTCTTTCGTTGTTCCCCCACATATAAAATTTGTTGTTAATCTGTTCAGTTTATGGATAGCACTTGCCGGAATATAAAATAAATGGGCCCAATAAACCATTAGTTGGGCCAGCACAGATTGTGCTAAAATCACCCTCCCAGCCATTGAAAGGCATTTATATTCCCATCCTACTATTCTCTTGAAGTACTAGTCATGGATCCACATCTAGTCTACAATTGTATATCCCGATGGTTTAAGATGATACCCCAGGTATTTCATGCCTTCATTTAATGGTTTAACTTCAATATGAAAGAGCTAGACCAGATATTCTATATTTTCCATATTCACATCCCCATGATAGAAAGAGGACTTGCCATCATTTATAGGTAGACTTGTAACTCTTTGAAAATTTTCCAATATTCCATGCAGACAGTTCCAGGAATTCTGGCAGAGAATTGCAAAAATCAAAATGTCATCCACAAATAAGTTATGAGAAAAGTAGTTTCCCCTACTGATTTTTAGAGGGTGACATCTTTCCTCCCTAACAACTCTTTTCATATGGAGACTTAATGAGTCCATTACAAGAATGAACAGAAGGGGGGATAGAGAGCACCCTTGTCTTAGACCTCTAGCAACAGAGAAAGAAGTAAATGGGATTCCATTGATTAGAATAGCATAGTTAACATTTTCAAAACAAGTCATTATCCAATTTGTGCATTGATTTTTTAGGCCAATTTTGATAAGAAGGCACCTTAGAAATCTCCAATCGAGACAATCATAGGCCTTCATAAGGTTTATTTTCAGGATGGGCGCCTCAATGTTTTTTGTGTGCAGAGAGTGTAGGCATTCTTGAGTGATTGCAAAAACTTCCAGAATATTCCTTCCCTTGAGGAAGCCATGTTGTTCCTGAGTCAAGTAGCTTGATAAAATGCCTCTTATTCTTCCTGATATGATTTTGGAAATAATTTTAAATATGGTATTGCAAAGAGAAATGGGTCTGAAGTCCGAGAAGGAGAGAGAATCACTTTTTTTTTGGGATTAGGGTAATGAAGGTAGAAGAGATAATATGGTTTATTTTTCCCGTAGTCCTGGATTCCTCTACCATACCCAAAAGGTCTTTCTTTATCAGGTCGAAGAAATGAATGAAAAAATCTATCGACCATCCATCTGGGCTTGGGCTTTTATCTTTTTTAAAATACTTCATGACTGCCAAGAGTTCCTCCTCTGTGACATTGGCATACAAACGATCATTTTGTTCCTCATCAAACATGGATGGGAAGGGGTCTATACCCCATAGAATATCCTCAATCCCGTTGTCCCCGTTCCTTTTGTATGATTTCTGAAAAAACTTAACTGCCTCTTTTGTGATGTCTTCTTGAGATAGCAACAGGTTGCCCTCCTCATCTTTTATCTCCCATATTGTATTTGTTCCTCGTCTTTTGTTTGCATATCTATGAAAAAATTTTGCGTTCCTGTCACCCTCTTTTAACCAAATTCCTCTGCTTTTCAGTCTCCAGGTAGCTTCTTCTATGGCCAGGAGTTTATGTCTTCTTCTTTCCAATTCCCTTATTTAGAAACACAGTTCCAACGGAATTTTGTTATTAGTCAATCTCCTCGCTATCTTATCAAGCTCCTTATTTATATCTTGTAGAGCTATCCCGTTAGAATACTTCCTTTTGTATTGTCATTCTTTAACACTTTTCCTGAGGGATACAAGACAACACAGGAAATACTGAGCATGAGAGGATAGGTCTTGAGGAGAAGAAGAAAGCGAGGAGTCTTGAACAATTTTATTAAACTCAGCATCCTCCAACCACATTCTGTTGAACTTGAAGGGAAACCCCTTCCTATGGCTCTGAGATTTCCATTGAAGGGAAATAGGTCTATGATTAGAGATGAAGCTTGTTAAAATATTTGAAGTAGGTAGCCTTAGACGGTTCATCAGCCTATCATGGATTAGGAAGCGATCTATTCTTTTTGTAGGATATGCATTCTCAGACCTCCCATTATCCCAAGTAGGGGCCATCATGAAGGGAAAAACATCAACAAAATTGTTATGGAGAATAGCCTCTCTTATGATCCCTCCCACTGGATCATTTTTCCTACCCCTACCCCATACTTCATCATTACTCAAAGTATAGTTCAAATCACCCGCTATCAGTAAAGAGTCAATTTCCATTAGCTCAGAAGATAAGAATCAGTTCTAGTATGGAAGACGATCCTTGTATGGGGCATAAAAATTTAGAATGTGAACAAGACTAGCTATGCCTCGGAATTTAGCAAGAAGTAGGATGCCAGCAAAGCATCTGAATGCCTTAGCCGATATCCAAGACAGATCCCATAGAACAACTAGGTCCTCGGATAGACCGTTTGCTCCCATCGCAGTAATGTGCCATGTAGGAAACATACGCCTAAACTAGGCTATTGTTTCTAGACTTCCATGCATTGTCTCTTGAATAAGGAGAATTTTTGAGAAGGATGATTGAAAAAGATTCTTTAGAGACAAAAAATTTGGGTTTGCTCCTAGACCTCTTATATTCATAGAGAGGATTTTAGTCATGAGGTATTTTCTCTAGGCGTACATGCTCTAAGAGGCCCACCTACCACAAGATCTATAATAGAAATGTCAATCAGGGAGGGATCATGATGGTCATTCCTGGACTTATCCATCATACCTCGGAAATGCTTGCTAACCTCTGTTCTACTTCCTTCTTACAGTGATATTCCCCACTGAGGTAGGACTAATAATAGCAGAGGAGGCCTTCTGAGGTTTGTGAATTGTGAGAGGTTGAAGATGAAGGGATTCCCTTCTCAAAAGAAGATCTAGATCACTTCCAATCGAATCAGTGGGGGAAGATACAGGCGAATTTTGAGGAGTGACAAAGATACATGGTGCTTTCCCTTTTAAAGCAGACTTGATTTTAACGGGAGAGGAGCCAGGCAAGATTAGAGGAGTGTTAGATATGCATGGAGCTTTCCCTTGAAAAGCAGACATGTTTTTAATAGGGGATGGGGATGATGATGGAATGAAGTTGATGTGGGAAGTAGAAGGGATGTCAAGATAAGGATGCAAAATTGGTAGAGGAGACCTCATTTCTTTCCTCAGAGAAGGTTCCGAAAGTAAATGATGAGAGTGAAAGACCTCCTACCTACCAGATGGAGGAACCGAGTATGGAGCACTATTAAGAGTATGGCTAAAAAATCTTTGAGGCTATGTTCTAGGAGTGGATTGATGAACAACTAGATTTTCTTTTGGGGAAATAGTGTTCTGATGGGAAAACTCACAGGACAGTCCAGTCTTCATTGATAGGCTTCTAGACAGACTTGGAGAAAACTTATCTGCTATAGTAGGCCTTCCTCTATTCCTATTCCTTTCCCCCCCTACTTCATTGTACTCATTATCCAACAAATTGGAGAAAGATTTCACATAAGATTCCTTTCCCTTTGCTCTTCCCCTGGATCCCAAGGGAAATTCTTTTTTAAATGCCCTATTTTATGACAGACAGAGCATTGAAAAGGTACTCCCTAGTAGTCAAGTCTCTATTGAATATTTAACTCACCCGAGTAAATGTCAATATGCTCAGGAAAACTGCCTCTATATTCCTTCTCAATTATATTCAATGCTACCCTTTTATCCTTTGCCCCAAGATACTTGGGATCCATGAAGATGAATTTCCCTATGGAATTCCCTATATCAGTAAGCATCTCCTTTTTCCATAATTCGATAGGAAGGCCTGGTAATTTGACCCAGATGAAATTGTTTGATGGGGTGTTCCACAATGGGTTATAACCAATATACCATTTATGGAGGGCTAGAAAACTTTTTCCATGGACCCAAGGGAGAGCCCGAATAACTTCTAGATCCTGAACACTTAAGAAATGGAAGCTGTACCAATTCTTCATAACCCTGACAATCATGGGGATGTACCCCAGAAGAGAATTCCATTTAGAGCTGAGCCAAATTCTCATCTGAGCAGCTTCCATATTCGGGAAATGCCACTGACCTACTAATGCGCAGTTTTGGAGACTGGCTATTATGTCCATGAGAAAGACGCTATCTAGATTAATAGCTGAGGGTGGCGGGATGATCTTTGTAGGACAATGGTTCACTTTATGTCGTAGGTTATCGTGTCCGCCACCTTTTTACTCATGTAACGACAGAGAAGACCGATGAATCAAAAGTTCGGCCAGAGAGGACTGCCAGTCATGCGGGTTGATGGTTCTTCTATGGTTCGATTCCGCTTCCATGGTGGCCTGCACCATAGCAGATGTGTTAGACACGTCGGATAATATCTCCATAAATCCCAGATAATTCCAATGACCGGCAGACTTGCTTTCAGGTGAGGAAAGGTAGTCCAAATGTGGGAATTGAAGGGGAAAAAGACCAAGAATTTAAAGGGACAAGACAAATTAGTACACTCCAGGTAAGAAAAGGGATGGTCCTGGTGTTGAGCATTAGAGAAGGTATGTAATTTCCACCTATTTCATTATCTTTTCCTTAAATTCATAACTTCTTTACATTATGAAATAGGCATATGGTGAAAGATTATGATAAATTTTAGAAGATTTGTGAGCAATGTAAAATGACTAATAATTATCTTTTCCTATGTACTAAACGAAGAAAATGGAAGATTGCCATTCCAAAGGAAAATACAAGATGAAATCAATTGTTTTCCCTTTGACAAGGAACTGAATCCAAACAAGGCAATCCAGATTGGAGCATATAAGCCAGGAAAAGGAAGAGGAGATACCAAATCAGTGCAAAAGAATGAAGAGATAACTGTGAAATAACGGTATGGCGAATCCCTCAGGATCCTTTGATCCTGAGGGATCGCTACCTTAAATATTAATTGTATCGTTGATATTTCTGCTTGGCTGCTATAAGAAGAGACAACGTTGCTAACCCAAAGGGCGGACTATTATTGTTTTTATGAAATTCACTATTGTAACTTAAAATTTGATCATCGACTCTCTTTAAAAGAGTGATTACCATAACTCTACTTTGATGCTTAATATATAAACTCTGTTGTTTTTCCGTCTTTGATTCTGGAGTAATCATAGCAGTGTGTCCCTTGAGGCTAAGGGCTCGGCCCTGGTGGATCACTTGCTTCTTGTACCATTATTTTTCGATTCCAAGTCGTATGTGGTTTGATTTCTCTTATTCGCTTTATTCAGTAATCTATTGTTCCTTATTATTTCATGTATTGACTATGCTATATTTCATTCATATTTGAATAGTAAGGTTATCCTTTGCAATTGGAATGTTATGTTGTTCATTATGAATTTATATCGCATTTTCATTCCTTTACAGATCGATACTATTGTATAATATTGCTATTCCTTCCAGATTGCCATTACTATTCATTTACAGAGTAACAGTACTGTGTATTTACAAATCAGTATTATTGTCTATTTACCTACAGTTTACTTCCAAGTGCAATTTCTGTTCATTAGGATTATTGTTCCATAGTGACCGCAATTGTTGTTTCTTCACAACCACAATTAATAATTGTTGTGCCAAAACTCAGATTACTGTTTCTTTCAATATAGATGTGCTATGTGCAATATTAGATTTGGTTTGCTATGCATTGACATTTGATTTAGGTTGTTGTTCAATATTTCATGACTTCCTTTAGTTTGCTGTCCCATTTCCGTTTATTGTTCAAATCATTTCTGAGGTAAAGATTATTGCTTAATTCCTGTAGATTGCAATTACCGCTTCCTTCATTTCTATAGGTTAAAGCTTTGCTATTCAATCTTGTTAAATAGATTAGTTGTTGTTCCTTTTCCTATTATTTGAATTACCATTGCTTTGGTGTGCACAAAACGATTTGAAACTGTAGTGAACATTGATAGTTGTTGTCCAGTTCCCAGGTTGATGATCTTTTCCTTAATTTCTTTTCAATTATATCAGTTTACAAAGGGAAACGTAATTATTACTGCACCCTTGACTGATAAAATTATGTAGTTCTTTAAATGAATGTTTTAGTTACAAGCATTTCTAGTTCCTGCCATTACATTTAAGTTTGTTTCTAGTATTTAGTTACTTTTGCAAAAGCACTATACTACTAGCATTACTCTAACAAATGACCGCTTCAGACTAAGTACACTCTTTTAGATAACAAATCATCCCTGGATTGATAATTAATGTAGGGTAAATAGAGGCGAAAAAGACCCTTTTTACTACTCGACATTTTTGGCGCTGTTGCCAGGCAAGAGTGTAGCTGTTTGTTTCTTTTTAGAGTAGTGTAAGTACCTGCTAGGAGAGATTTGGGTTTTAAAAATGGAAGGTTAGAACCTGCGTATAAAGCATGTAATAGCCCTGCTCCCCTACCCACTTTCCTGCAAATTTGTTGTTATTTTAGGTAGAAATCACCATTTGATTTGTGTGCATGACTAAGCAAAAAAAGCCTGAAAAGAATCCTAAAACACTACCCAAGCCTGATAAAGCTAAGGGGCCAGTGACCCTTGACCGATCAATCTTTATAGACGAAATCCTTAAAAAAGCAAAATCTCAACCTTCAGTAGGACCTAGAAAAGTTGCTTCTAAACAAACTACTAGCTCCCTTAAGGCCACAGGATCACCATCTGTAGCCTTTGCTAAGGTGCATAGCCAAACCAAGGAGCAAGATTTTCAAGAAATTGAGAATTCAAGCCCAAAATCATTGCAAGAAGGGAACCTTAGTGACCCCTACGAAGGAAGAGGAGAAACATGGGAAACTGAAGAACCAAGATCCCCTCTCGGAATAATTCAGCCATTAAGCAGCCCAGATAGGGGAAGTGCTGCAAAAATCATCCAGAACGAAGTTGAAGAACCTTAAGAGATGAAACCCCCCTAGACATTAGGAACTCTCATAATTCCAAACAAAGGAAGTGTTGTTAAGGCCATTCCTGTTAAGACCATTCCTGCTCCATCTAACCAACCTAAGAATACCCTCCTAGAAATCCCGGAAGGTTATTGGCACATATTTGACCAAATGGCCCAGAACCAACCAAACACCAAAACCTCCACACTGCAATATCCCATTGTACATACTGCAGTCAATGCACCTATGAAGGAAATTCCTCTCCAGCATATCCATACATTTCATGGCCTAACATTAGAAGACCCAGATGCATTTTTGTTTGAATTCGATGTGCTGTGCAGAGGATATGACTATACCACTGATCCCCAAAAGCTGAAACTATTTCCCTCTAAATTGAAAGGATCTACTTTACGATGGTTTATGGGGTTGGGTGGAGGTGTTATAAATGACTTGGATTGAATGAAAGGTGCTTTCCTGAAGAAATATCAGGATTATTGTAGATCTAGAGAGTTAAAAGATGAAATATTTCAGATGGTA